>CAUZXS010004450.1:0-62755 GCA_963585895.1 Sepioteuthis lessoniana
ATACACTGAAAATCAGGAGAAAGAGATTGTCAGTGGTTAGAAATTAAAGCAACCATAACAAGTTCTCACTCCTCTGCAGAGGATACAGTCAGCATATTCTCAACCCTACCAAACCCAGTGGAGGAATACACTGAAAATCAGGAGAAAGAGATTGTCAGTGGTTAGAAATTAAAGCAACCATTACTGAGACTATCGTGTATATAATCAAAACACATTGAATGATTTTGCTATAGAAATGCACTGGAAATTATGTCTATAATAGATGCCATAATAGATTTGAATGAATATGCCAAAAGTATTTGCTGTAGATGAATTTTCCTTTTTATTTCTTTTTTTTCAATTGATCCAATATAATCTTTAAACATACTCTAAGCTACAAACTTTGTCTGTCATCAGGGCCATCAGAAATACAGTGTGCTGACCAGAAATATTGTTTTAATAAAGGGGAATGCTGGCAGAAGTTACCACCATTAGATGAAAAATATTGCAAGTGAGTATATATACATATATATATATATATACACATATATATATACATCTTTATGCATAAATTAATGCTTATTCATTTTTGAAGTTATTAGTATATATGAATTCCTCTCTTTCCTCATTTTTCATAAAGTAAAAAATTTGAAGGGACTTACTGTTTATCATGCTGAAAGCCAATTCCTGTCAGATCACCAAAATTAAGCAATAATGAGGCTGTTCAGTATTTAGACGGGTGGACCACATAGTAACAGCAGGAGCTGTAAGCAAACTGAGGCTTTTGTGCCATACTAAGCAAAGTTAAGTTAATAACATGAAAAAAAATTTAAGCAATGATAACCTTGTTCAGAACTTTGATGGGTGACCATGTAGTAACAGCAGGTATTGTAAGCAAACTGAGGATTTTTGTGCCAGACTGTCTTGCTTAGTCTAGCACAAAAAGAAAAAGAAAAGGAGTCAAGTAATGATGAGCCTGTTCAGAAATTTGATGAGTGACCACTTAGTAACAGCAGGTATTGTAAGCAAACTTGAGGCTCATTTGTTAGACTCAAGATTAGTAAATACAACTTTAAAAAAAAAGAAGTTAACCAATTATATACCTGTTTGGTACTTGGGGATTTGAAGGTTTGAGTTCATTCAGATTTTTGGTTCTTTACTGCAGTGTAATTGTGAGTATGCTAGTGCTGAAGTGAGTACAATCCTCACTGGGTGCCCTACTCAGCTAAGCTTAAACTCTTGTGGATGCTATTTTAGAGTTCAATTTTCACCTGCACTCAACAGTCATAACCTTGAAACCAACTCTTCGATCTTGGAACTAGGTGTGGTGTATGTGCATCTGCTAGGTTCTTGTCTATGGGTAGGATGCAGAAAAACATCAGTTATGCCTTGTTATGGGGTTTCTAACCCTGAGGCAGCACACTACCTGCACCAAATTGGAGATTTGTAGTTTGATACCTTTGTGAATAAAGTAACAGGAAATAAAAAAGTTTTATTTAAGGGTCCTTATGTCAAATTGACCCTGTGCCATGTTTCACTATGTTTTATTAACACCCAAGTATATTTATGTGCCCACACACACACACACACACACACACACACTCTCTCTCTCTCTCTCTATATATATATATATATATATATGGTTGAGAATTGAAAATTGGTTAGGTTTAGGACCATTTTTGGGCATCCAATGTGTTTCCTTACTCCTCCCCATCAGCTAGATAAAATCCATCTCCACTTTCACAACAAAAATCTTTAACTGAAACCTTATACAAGTTACTTTAAACCCTTCCCTACTTTTTCCTATCAGCTCCCTAAAATCTCTCTACACTATCACAACAACAAAAAATCTTTAATGAAAACTGATACACTTGACTTTTACACCCTCCTTTCTTCCTGCAACACCTTTACCCACTCCACCATCTTATGATTCTCCTCAATTGCTTTTAAATAGAAAAACTCAACAAACAGTCTCTGTCTGAAAAAGTTCCATGGAATAAAACAGATGAAATATTGCATCTGAATTTGAGTTAAGTGTTTGATTTATCCAACTTTCCACATATTTCTATCATATTGTCAGATTCACTACAATCAACCATTTGAACATACTGTCAGAATAGATTATCACACTTTTTACAAAAACCTGTGAAAATACAAAAGATACATTATCGCAGCTCACTCCCATAAAAACAGGCGTATTTTTCTTTAGAAATGCATAGAGGAGAAGATAATACCCAAATGCACAACAAAATCCTATAAACTCTCTCACCACATTTTTCCCCACCATGTACAAGAATACTTGGAAGCATCGAAACCACGAAGCCACAGCTCTATTTCACGAAGCCAGCCAATTATCCCTCGAATTACACAAACATCACAACTTCACAAACAGGATCTCCCAAAACATCGGCTGGATGATAAAAAAATACTTAACCACGTCCACTCCCACTATCCAACAAACTTTCTCACCTTCTGGATGAAAGCAAGAAGAAACACATCGGACACCCGGAAATGGCCCTAAACCTAAGCATATATATATATATATATATATATATATATATACAGGTAATATTCAGTTCTTTTGGAATTTTCCAAGGAAACTGAAAATACGGGATGGAAATAAATTTATAATCCTGAATTAACCGGTCTTTGGTTTTTTTCTTAAAGAAATATATATATATATATATATATATATATTTAGTGTATGTGTGTCTATGTCATAAGTTATCTCAGGAAATGGAAATAGTAATCTGAGTTCAAGTTTTGGTTCAGGCTGTTTGTTTCACTTTGCATAAATGGCCTTGGGAAAGGCATGAACCCATTTGTTCTCCTTACAGTTATGAGCTAATTGTAAAGCAGGCTGGGTTCTTTAGTTTTGATTGGGCAACCAGTCTAGAAGAAGGAAAACTGAATCCAAACCTGTTTTACTCTGCTTAAAATTGACCCTGTGTTGCATCCTGCCCATAGTGGAGTTGTTTGCTAAATACATGCACACACACACACACACACACACACACACACATATATTGTGTGTGGGTATGTGTGATTGTATGTGAGAAAGAAGAAAATAGTTTTAAAAATCAGATCGACATGTTTCATTAGTGGTCTAGCGTCATCAGAATACAAACAAATTTATCAAAAATTGATTCTTTTCTTCCTTCTAGACATGGTTAAAACAAAGCAGAGCTCTCTCACCTGAGTTAAGCAACCATTCAAAGAGATCAACAATCTAAATTCAAAACAAGGGCTGCTGTCATTGATGTCTGTTCCACCGCTTTATAGATCGGTCACAGAAGACAATCAAAACAAATCTTGGTGCACTTATACAAAACCAGACACCAACTAGTGACTGGAATCTAGCAAGCTGTTGTCACTTGTGCTGATGTTAGTTGCCTTCAACTTTATGTACAACTGTACATGTCAAGAGAATGCTGAAAATTGTTTGTGTAACCCCCTTAAGAATTTTTAATCAGAGTGAATCCTATGATCCCTTCTATGCTGCTGTAGAAGTGAGAGTGTTCGTAAGGGTGGAGATGGATTTTATCTCCTGAGATTTAGCATTAAACATTTGAGACCTTGACTTGAACACAGGAAATAGCTGACTTGGGTGCTTGGCAAAATAACAAAGAGAGATTATCGGAATATGTTGCTATTTAGTGAAAGACAACAACATCCATCTCAAGGAAGAGTCATTTGGTTCTTCTGTTGTGGTGTGATTGTCCATGATGAAGGAAAGTCAAAAACCCCATTCAGTAAACCTCTTACAAGTACAAAAGTTTTTTGCTAGTACAAAAATTTTTGGCAAAAATTATTAAATTAACACACTCAAAAGATGTTCCCTTTTTGTTTTTTTCATTTAGCAGTAAATAAACTAATAACAGATAAGATGCAACACATTTTTATTTGATAACTGGCTCCATTAAATATTCCTAAAACAAACTAGATTAAATCCTTTAAATTAAGATTATAATTTTTTTCTAACTTATGCTTAGGAATATATTATGGAAGAATCCAATATTGGGTAAAAAAATCATGGAATTTATTGACAAAAACATCAATATTTAGTTGTCCTACTTGAGCTTTTGATAACCTTAATTCTTTCAGGTATGGGTTTCACTAATTTAAAGCACTATTCTTTATTAAAGATGTTCCAACTTTTCTGAATGGCAATTTACTGGGCCATTGGCCTAATGAGTCAAGTGTTTGCTTATGGTCCAGAAGACCGGGGTTCAATCCCAGGTCAAATCGTATCAAAGACTCAAAAAAAATGGTACTTGATGCCACTTTGCTTAACAGTCAGCATTATAAGGTAAGGATCAAGGGTAAAGTGGAGTAATCCAGGGAATGGTGTAGTAGCTATTGTAAAAGGGAACCTTCTGGTCACTCTCGACTAAAGTCACCAACTTTACTTTTACTTATGGTGAATGGCGACTTCTCATAGACCTGTTTTTTTATTTTCCGCCATAAATTTTCAATTAGATTTTAATCTTGTCAGTTCACTGGCACATCTCAAATTTTATTTGACTTTCTTGAAGAAAAGGTTAAACCCCTTTAGCTTTGTGACAAGATAAATTATTGTCCTGGAAAATGACTTCTTCATCACCAAACCAATTTTTTATTTGTGGAATGAGCAAATTAACCAGGATTTCAATGTATACATGCATTTCTTGAAGTAGTGATGTCTCCTGGTCATTTCAATCAGTGATTCTTGACGTGAGCTCTTTGGTTCACCAGTTTGCCAGAGAAAATTTTTAAATTGGCCTTGGTTTGTTTGAAGGAAAATTGAAAGAAAAGGATTGATTTGATAGCTGAAAGTAAAATCCTCCCATCCCTTATTCTTTGAAATGGTTGTTTGATTCTTACTTGATTTTCCAACCACTTGGTTACTGTGGGATTTTCTGTAGCAAATGATGTACTCATTGAGAAACATTAATTTATTGTTGATTGAAAAGAGAAGAAACTTATGCCTGAAGTTGAAATAAGGTCAGAAAGTTCAAGTTGACAAGATATACACCAGGAGAAGTGCAGTCATGTCAGAATTTATATTTTCAATTACATTTTGCTTCTGCTAGTAAAATGTTTTTCTTATTACATGGAATTGTTTGGAGGTGCCCGTGGTGTAATGGTTATTGTTGTAGGAAATGGAGACAGTGACACAAGTTCAAATCCTGGACGAGACATAGCATTTCACATAGCACTAATACCCTTGGGAAAGGTATGAAGCCAATTATTCTCCCTCCAGCTATGGGTAAATAGTAGGGCAGACTGTGGTCTTCAGCCTTGGTTAGGCAACTAGTCTAGGAGAAGGAAAACTCTGAATTCAAACCTGTTAAACTCCACTTAAAAATTGACCTTGTGTCATATCCTGCCCGAGCGGAGGGGTTGTTAAATATGATTACATAGAATTGTTGTATACTAGGAAGAAGAACAACACAACTCTTATATATAAAAATATAATCTGCTTCTTTTCTTTTCCTTTTATAATGAAATGTACTAAATTGTGGAATGAAGTTGAAGGAGAGAGTCGAGAATGGCTCAGATGAACTTATAAGGCGAGCACAATTCTTCAGTGAACTGCTTCTTCTTCATTTTGTTTACATGAGAATAGTACAGGGCTAACACAAAACATTATACATCTCTGCTTCTTTGTTCTTCTTTCACGAGACTGTTACAGGGCCAACTCAAAACATCTAATCATCTCAGATTCTATATGTTTTTCAACCTCAGGGCCTTCGGAAGGCACCCCTTTTTCTTTCTTCTGGGATCATATCCGCTTTTAACTGTTTTTTCACCTTTTATTACTCTCAGGAGTCTGTTTCTTCATACTTCTCTGTTTCATGCATCTAGCATTATCTCAAGGCATTTAATCCTCTCAACTTCCTCATTTTAGTGAGTCTTATACAGCTCAGGCCTTTCTCTACTTCTCAAGAGCCGTCTAGCACAAAGCCAGTGTCCTATGCGGCACGACATCTACTGACTCTTCTGCTGGCTCCTTCATTCTCCTTTGTTTTTCTTTGGTCAAAAATCTTCTGTCATTACATAATTTTCCTTATGCCCACACAATCCTTGTGGTCACACTTCCTTCTGCAATTCATATGACATTTCCGCTGTGTTTTGTTTACTAAGGTAAACAGGTGGACATCCTGCTTTGCCACCCACATAACTTACACACACCTGTAAAAGGCATCCCCCTATCTCTAACCAACAAAATTTCTATCTGTGATTGGTGGCGGGGTCCTTGTGATGTAATGGTTATAGTGATGGACTGCAGAATTGTAGTAAGTGAGTTTGAACTCCAGTCATGCTATTTCGTTAACTTTTGGACAAATACCCTTGACAAAGGTATGAACCCCCTTATCCTCCCAGCTATGAGTTAAATTGTATCACTCCTGTTCTTCCAGAAGGATAGCTTTGGCATTAAATAACCTACAAAAGTTGATATGCCATTAAACAAAGAAACCAAACTATTTGTGATTATGTAAGCAAAAAAATGTTTGAACCCTAAAATGAGTGGCCCAGTCGGCTGGGGCTGCAGAATACAATAACTGCAGAAAAGTAAGACCCCACCCCCAATGAGCATCCTGGATATGACATTTAACAATCTGATGGCAAGGCTTCAATAATACTCGAGCTTTGTAGAATGTGGAGTGTCCTTTCCTTGCCATCACTCCCAGGTCCACTCTGGCCCAGTGTGATAGCACCTATGAGTCAAATAGAACTAATCTTTGTACTCATGCTAAATTGTGCTTGAAATAGGACTGTTTTAACATTTAAACTACATACTTATGCAAAACTGAATTGTTCAAAATTCAATTTGGTGTTAAATGACCCAAAAAGGGTTGATATGCCATAAAACAAAACAACCAACCAACCTAAAATAAGCTACAAAGAATACAAGGTTATGAAGTGCTGCTTTAAATGACATGCAACTCTAAATGATGAGTGACTTGGAAAATTTACTCATTTTCTTCTGGCTGTCATCTTTTGTTAATATGTATATGTGTTGATTGTGAGTTGCCTCCAAATTCTTAATAACTAGTTTGAGGTTGGTAAAAGAATGATGGCTCTAGAAGCTAATTCTAGTTAGCTTAGCTGTTGACTAATCCTTTGCTGGAACTGAACTAGATATTCTTTTATAAGAGTCCAGATTTTCACCCTCAAGTGATTCAACCTTCTCTGCTGATTTAACAATGTTATCTTGGAAAGCAATTAAAGTTCAAATCCTGAATGAAGCCATTTACATTTCATGTTTGTACTAATGTGTTTGAGAAAGGTATGAATCTATGTCTCCTTCTTTCAAGATGCTGAGAAAAAAGCTAAATCAGAACTGCGCAAAAATTCTGTTTTGAACAAATCCTCGAAGCTGCTCTTCACAAAACAGCAACTGTATGGCTACTTGCACACCAGTTTAGCATAGTACTCACTATAAAGAGATAGGTTAAGAGGCCACTCATGATAAATTGTTTAGTTGGTTGGGGCTGTGGAATACACCAACTGCTTCTCAAATGTCAAAAACAGTTCTTCATAAATTGGTTTGGTTTTATGTCCTATCAAACATTGACATTTGTTCAATGCCAAATCCTGTTTAGACTTTTTATTAAATACATATGGTGTGTGAACATTTTTCTAATAACATTTTTGACCAAACCAGAGCTCATTTTCCTTCACAGTTAAATGATTTCAAGTATTTTTATCAAATACGAGACATTTTATTTACTTTTCTTCATTTGTTTGCACACAGTTAAATTATTACGAGAGCTGTTATGTAACAGTAACAATTTAACATCAGTCCTTTGTTTGCACACATTTAAATAGATATGTATGGTATGTAAGAGATTAGCATTTAAAAAGCTGAGTGAATTTGCCCACCGTTAAATGGTTTCAGGTATTGTAGTTATTTAATACTTCTTCAAGATTAAAGCTGGCAACTAAGTGGTCTGTGTCACTATTCATACTTTCTATGCTATAAATTCTTTATAGGGATTTTGTCGATCCCTGAGCATAGCACTGTTTGATTCTTATAAGTAACTATGTTCTTGAGGGCATTTTAAATATGCTTCTTGGTCTTTCATTGTTTACTTTGGTGTTCATGTGTATT
This sequence comes from Sepioteuthis lessoniana, assembly GCA_963585895.1. Taxonomy (NCBI): domain Eukaryota; kingdom Metazoa; phylum Mollusca; class Cephalopoda; order Myopsida; family Loliginidae; genus Sepioteuthis; species Sepioteuthis lessoniana. Next base: position 8,078 of record CAUZXS010004450.1, read on the forward strand.
TTCCAAGCTCGGCTAATGGGAGTTTGTAATTTTTGTTTAAGTTGTTCAGGTTTTTTGAGAGACACATTTTTTTAGTCTGTCTTTAATGCTTTTCAGTGGACAGATTGGTGACTTATGTAATGGTTATTTTGTTGGAGATTTTGCACTTTTTGGAGTAGTTCATGTTAGAGTGGTAGATCCTACGTGTGTTTTTGTTTAGACTATAACAATGGATCGCTTCCCATACCCAACCTGTTGCTGAGCTGGTGCTTGGTAAAATTCAGCCAAGTGTAATTTTTTCAGGTGCTCCTGAAAGTTTGGCCAATCATTCACATCCAACTGGATCAATTTCTCCACTAATGTTCTATATTTGTTGTCTTCATTGGTTGTATCTGCCCTCCATAGCTGTTTTCTCCCATGAAGGTCCCTACAATTTTCCTTTCTTCCTCTTGTGTTTCACCTCAAGTATTTCCTTTTCTTTTTTGTAAACATCACAAGATCTTGCAGAAGCCAGATGATCTTGTCTGCAGTTTGCACATCTAATTTGCTTCAAGCAATCTTCCTCCGAGTGGTCCGGGTCCTTTTCATCACATTTGACACATGTCAGTCGTCCTCTACAGGTTTCCCCCCGGTGTCCATATTTTGGACATTTGAAGTACCTCACGGGTGCTGGGACATACTGCTTGACTCTCTCAAGACAATAGCCAATCTTCACCAACTTGGGAATAAATATCACAATGTAAGTGTTGGTCTGGATTCATTCTTCACCTTTTCTACTGGAGACACTTCTTATGTTTGTAACTCCCTGTTTTCCCAGGGCTAATGCTATCTCCTCTTTTGTAGCCAATGCCATATCCCTACTCCTGATAACTCCTTTGGAAGTGTTGAGTTTCTCATGCGAGTAGGCTCTACATTTCATTGTATGAAAGGTTTTCATTTTTTATATGCCTCAGGCTGTCCACCATGACTAGCAAGTTGTTATTCCTGGTTTTCGTAAGAGTTTTCAGAATAGCCCGTGTAGAAATAACTTTTTCTATGGGGAAAGGTGAAAATTTGGCAAGGCAGACCTCCTCGAAAGATTCAATAACAATGAATCAAGGGAAATCTGCTGCCTCATTCTCTGAGTCTGATTCTGACAGGTTTCGTTTAGTTTTTTATTTGAAGACACCATAGATATTGTATATTTTTCACTGGCTCTGTGCTCCATCACCCACCATGAAGTTTAATTTGTGTTGTGAATGTACCAAGGGGGAAACCCATTAACCTTCATTGAGACGGAGATGCACAACCAGTATACTCAAGTTGAGGGTAGGTTTTTGAGCTGTTGCCAATTTCAGGTTCTCAGTACTGTTCAATTCCTATTCTCTCAATGCAATTGAACCTCAGCCACCACCTTCTAGCACCTAAAAGATATGTGTTGGGAACTTGCCGCGAGTGCAGATTTAAAAGCATGGTTGGGATAAAGCATATAGGTGCTAGGGCTTGACATGACCAGCTGATTGATCAGATTGGGCCTAGCTGACCGCCTGTCAGACAAGTAAGGGCCAAAGTGGTGAGTTGCAAGTCATTAACCACTCTGTCGCTGGATCAGTGACTGCTCAACCACCAGCCGTGCACCTTACAGGTTGCCGTCCATAGCCAACAGGTGGCCCCTCTAGGTGGGGGGGCATTGTCTCAGGTAATCTATGTACATAATATTATTGCCCTTTTAAAAGATGAAATTAATTAATGGTCTGTTATTGTTTCTAATGAATAACTTTAAATTCTAATTTTATATAATAACCAAATCTTTCAAAGCTTTTAAAAGCATTTCTTAATAAGCCATTTTTTAAAAATCTACAATAACATCAAATCAATATTATTAAAAGTCAATTGGCCGAATGAGGTGAGTGTTTGCCAATGGTCTGGAAGACCAGGTTTCAATCCCAGGTTGAGTCATAAAAAAATGGTATTGCTTAATACTCAGCATTATAAGCTAAGGATTAAAGGTAAAGTGGAGCAATCCAGTGAATGTAATAGGGCCCTCCTCTACACTTTGGTGTGGTAGCTATTGAAACGGGAGCCTTCGGGTCACCCTCGACTAAGGTCACCAAATTTACTTACCACTGAAAGCACTTGTTCCACTCAGCTCATCAAAGTTAAGCCCCCATGAACTTGCTCTTTATTTAGATGGGTGACTATTTAGTAACAGCAGATATTGTTCACAACCTGAGATATATGTACTAGATCAAGCAAAGATTTTTAAAAAACAACTCAAAACCTATTTAATATCTATATTTGAAAAATGTCCTTTGCTCAGAAGACTTCTCAAAATCCTGTTGTTTTTAACAAAGTTTTCTGAAAGATTATAGTTCATTTTATAAGTTGCTTGGTTGGTTGAATGGCATGACAATTCTTGCTGGGTTACTTAATGCCAAAACCAGCCTTTTTATCTACTTTTTTTAAGTGTTTATATGGTTTCAATTGACCAATAATAATAATAATAATAATAATAATAATAATGATGATGATGATAATGATGATTATGATATGGACCTCGTTGTATTGGCAATAAAAGGGTGATGCTACACTCTCCAGTGCTCCAGAACTGGAGCCTCTGCACATGATATTGTTAAGTGTCATACTCAGGACACCCTTCTACAGGGGTTTTATCTCTCTGCCGAGAATGTATTCTTTGATCTGCTGACAGGGCAGTTCACTTTTTAGTCACCTTCATTTAAGAAGCAAAGTGTTTGTCCTGCTGCAATGGATAACTTTTATTTTAACCTCCCCACTGGAAGCAGTTCCCTTTCATGTAAATAATCCCCTTTTATTTATTTACTTTTTAAGGTAATCATGCAAATCTGTAGGAGATGAAATCAACCTATTTTAGTCCCTACAATCAAGGCATCATTTTTTTTTCTATTTAGATTCCTCTGAAACTTTGACAATAAAATGCTGTTGTGAAGTCCTCTGTTCTTGGAACATTTCCGAGAAGACATTTTCAATACATTCCTTAATGATAGCACCAAGATTCTCAGTGGCCCTACGGTTATCTTTTCCATCTAGTGTTCAGATCCAGATATGGCTCACTCAAACCATCTATTTATCAAATTTCACAGTTTTGTGCACAACTTATAGTATGAATACAGCTAATGTTGAAAAAAGTTGAAACAAGAATGACAGCATGTGTACTCCATTAAAAAATAAAAGGATATTCATTAAAAAAAAGTGTATTTTATTATGAGATTAATGCATAAGTTCCCAGTGTCATCCAAGGCTCAATGCTAGGGAAATCTTTGAATTGTATTAACCGGGACATTGGCCCAGCGGTTAGGGTGTTCGCCAATGGCCCGGGAGACCTGGGTTCAATCCCAGGTCGAGTCATACCAAAGACTTTAAAAATGGAACTTGATACCACCTTGCTTAACACTCAGCATTATAAGGTACGGTTCAAGGGTAAAGTGGAGCAATCCTGGGAATGGAGTAGTGCCCTCCCCTACACCTTGGTGTAGTAGCTATCGAAAAGGGAGCCTTCGGGTCACCCTCGACTATGGTCGCTAACTTTACTTTACTTATGATGCCCAGATATGCAAGCATGTTTTCTCTGCTGAGAACTAGTAAATAATTATGATAGAACTAAACGTTTTATTTATATCCCCTTAATTCTATTTAATTTTTTACCTTTGACTCATACTATGATAAGGCAATACAAAAAGTATGATATAACTCACGGTATTTACTTGGTTGAGTCAAAAGTTTTGCAATATTTTGGTGATGTGAGGCACATTTTAGCAGCTCGGGAAGCTTTCGCTGAGGTCATGAAGGCAACGAACCACATTGGACTGTAAGACTCTCTCAAAGTGCTCCTCACTAGACTTGCTTTGATGCCCTCATGAAGGGCCTTGAAATCTAGTTTTAGGCCTACCTGACCGTGACTGATCATCAACATTATTGTGACCCAAGTAAAATTTCTTCAACCATCTGGTTATGGTACTGTTGTTACATAGCTGTAATACATATACAACTATACACATATACATGCGGAAACAAAATCAACGATAATGACAAACGAACTCACTTCTTTAGAAAAATATACCTCTCACACTGTATTCGAAATGGTTGCAAAAGGGTTGCAAAAGGGTTATGTGTGAAAAGTGAGTTGGAGACTGGGCAGACTGCAGCATATTGACCCCCAGTTCCTCTGTCTTTAGCAGCACTTCTTTCTCATTCTGCTGAGCTGCACAACCGGGGGTTCCTGAGGGCCCAGCCCTCTGCTGTGAGCTGGTTCTCTCTGCCTCTTGTGGGCGTCACATCTGTAACCAATTCAACCCGTCCACAGTCAAGGTTATACCCTGATATCTTTGACCGGATGCACCTGTTATTTACACAGGTGTATCTCTTATTTGACAGCTTGGCCGAGGGTCAATATGTTACACTGTAATCATTTGCACTTTTACCTTTTGCCCCACAAATGTTTTTAGTTGCTTCAGTTGCATTGTGGCACACTTCAAACTCATACAGCATAAGTTAATGAATTAGATGATGTTGCACATTCATCTGGCTGCTTTTCAAAATACAAGTCAAGCATTGGATGGTTGGTTGAGTTTAATGACATATCAACCTATTTAGGTTATTTAATGCCAAATCCTTTTTATTCATATATATTAAACGTGATTTGGTTTAGTTGGGTTTATGGCATATCAACTATTGTAGGTAATTTAATGCCAAATCCTTTTTATTCATATATATTAAACTTGATTTGGTTTAGTTGGGTTTATGGCATATCAACTATTGGAGGTAATTTAATGCCAAATCCTTTTTATACATATATAATAAATATAAGATTTCTAAACACATTTTGTAGATAACATCTTTAAATGAGCCTGTTTGGTTGGTTTGGGTTTCATGGCATATCAACTTTTGTAGGTTATTTAATGCCAAATCCATTTTTATACAAATAAACAGTTCTATTTCAAACAATTCAGTTTAGCATGAGTACACAGTTTAATTGTCAAAAACATTTCTATTTCAAGTTATTCTGTTAAGTTAAACAGTTCTAATTCAACCAGATTAGTTTCGTATAAGTATAGATTTTGTTTACACTCAGTTAAATGTCAAAACAGTTCCATTTCAAACAATTCAGTTTAGCATAAGCACACAGTTTATATTTCAAAACAGTTCATCTTCAAGTAATTGAGTTTAGCCTAAGTATGCAGTTTAGTTCTATTAGACCCATAGATAGAATCCTAACAGGTGCTACCACTCCAGGTCTGAGTGGACTTGGGAGTGATGGCAATGAAGGGGTGCTCCACATTCCCCAAAGCTTCAGCATTGCTTGAACCTCACCATGAGATTGTTTAGTGTCATATCCAGGACACACTATGAGGGAGTCTTACCCTTCTTTAGAGATGCAGTTGGTGAATACTACAGCCCAGCTGACTGGGCAAACAAGTGAGGCAGAGCAGTGCAAACCAACTACAATGACACTACCAACCATGGCTGGTACCTACCACAGCTTGAACTCCTTTATTATTTGATATATACTCTGCAAACTGGCATGTACTTTAATACTGCAAAACTTTTGATTTGCTCTCATAATTAAATTCTGATACCTTCATTTTTGACAAAAAATAAATCCTGAAATTACAGCATCACCACTGAATAAGTAAACTCCAAACAATTCTTTTTAAAATGTTAATTTTCTTCTAAACCAAAAATCCTAGGATATATGAACAAAAACAAACAAAATATTGCAAAACTTTTGACTCATACTTGTAGATTTATAGATTTTGTGAAAAAATTGCTGGAAATTTTTCATAGCCCAAACTTTTTAAAAATATGTTTTTTTTCTTTTTTATCATAATCTTAAAACAATACACTTAACAAGTAAAATTGAATTTAATGTTTGTAGAAATGTTTTTTTTCTACTTCTAAGTATTTGTACATTTTTTAGCCTGCTTGTTTTCTTGTGATAATTTTCTGTCTAGCTGTGGTTTTTAAATTTCTTCTGAATGAAGATGTTGAACATCAATAGTTTTTGTGTCTCTTTGATTAAAAAAAGAAACAAGTAAACCCCCTAAAATTGGAGATTTTACATTTAGATTATTAATGTTTCATTTTATCATTCCACCTTGATTAACAGTAAATTTAATTGGAAAAAATTCCAGATGGTTGTGTGTAATTTAAGGTCAGATTTGCATACACTCACATGTATTTTTATGGATGCACACGTGTGTACATGCTTGTATAAACATGTGTACATATTATTTCTCTATTTTAAAACACATTCACTATATTTACCAAAATCTTCTCACTGATCTTGTAATCTGATTTGGTCATCGGCTCATTACTCATGTAGCATCTTTTGGGCAAGAATAGCCAGGCCCATCCCTCTGCAGGTCTATAACTGGTTTGAATTCAGAGTTTTTGTTCTCACAGACCAGTTGCCATACCACGGTTAAAGATTTTCATAGTTAGAGGGAGAGTAGTTGGATTCATACCTTTCCAAAGGGTATTAGCAATATGTGAAATAAAAACAGTCGAGGACTCTGGACACTCTGTGCATTTCTTTTGCCAATACCCATTACATCTATGAGTGCCTTCACGTAGCGATCAATATATATTGAAGAATCTGTGGACAAAGAGAAATTTGTTATATATGACTGGGTACCTATCTAAATTTCTGAAATAGGGTGTTATTATTCACACCATTCACACATTTTAGACTGTGTCTTTGTTTAATAGCAAATCAACCTTCATGGGTTTTTTAATGCTGACTTCATCCTTGTAGAAGAATATAACAATACTTGGAACCATTTGGGTGTAAACAAATGAACTCGGACTCATTTTTTTTAAATTTCAAACTAATTGCTTACAGATCATATATATATATATATATATATAAGCAGAGGCTGGCATTAAATAACCTACTAGGGTTGATATGCCATGAGACACAATCAAACCACATTTGTTGAAGAAAAGTAATGGTACTATTCACAAGACTGTTTGCATTTCACTTCGTGCTAATGCCCTTGTTTAATGCATGAATCTATTTGTTCTACCTTTAGCTATAGGTAAAAAGACTGGCCTTGGTAAGGCAACCAGTCTAGGAGAAGGAAAACTCTGAAGTCAGACCGGCTGTACTCCACTTAAGAATTTACATTGTTTTATATTTTTCCTGTGTTGCATGGTTTGTTTTCTTGGTTTAATGGCAAATTCACCTTTACAGGTTATTTAATGCCAAATCCATCATTGTAGAACAGCAGTAATACTATTTAACATAAAGCTTAAGGGATTAGGTGGTTCATGCCTTTCCGAAGAGTATTAGTCTGAAAGCAAATGTAGTAACATGACTGGAGTTCAAACTCACTTACTTTGAGGTAGTAATCCAGCACTTTAGTCATTATGCCATTTGGGAGTATTTTTTCAACCCCTTTGCTACAAGCTGAGTGTTGGGGAGTGAGTAAATACACACAATATTGATACTAGATATCACACTGTAAATTTACAGTAGAGAACAGTCTACCCTTAAGGATTGAATAAAGAGTTAATCTTTTAATTCTTTGTCGGTTTGGCCCAGTCAGCTGGGGCTGCAGAATACACCGACTGCACCTCTGCAGAGGGTACCCACCCCAATGAGTGTCCTGGTATGACACTAAACAATCTAATGTTGAGTTTCCAGTGATGCTGAGGCTTTGGGGAATGCAGAGCACCCTTTTATTGCCATTGCTCCCAGATCCACTCTGGCCCGGAATGGTAGCACCTGATAGAGCCCTATCGGTGGGTTAAATAGAACTAAACTGCATACTTATGCTAAACTGAATTGTTTTAATTAGAACTGTTTGATTAAACTGAATAGCTTGAAATAGAAATGTTTTTGAGGATTAAACTGTGTACTTACATTTAAACTGCATACTTATGCTAAACTGAATTATTTGAAATGGAACTGTTTTTGACATTGAAACTGTACTTTCACTAAACTGAATTGTTTAATATAGAACTGTTTTGACATTTAACAGCGTGTAAACAAAATCTATACTTATACTAAACTGAATTGGTTGAATTAGAACTATTTGAATAAACTGAATAGCTTGAAATGGAAATGTTTTTGACAATTAAACTGTGTACTTATGCTAAACTGAATTGTTTGAAATAGAACTGATTATTTGTATAAAAAAGGATTTGGCATTAAATAACCTACAAAGGTTGATATGCCATAAAACCTAAACCAACCAAACAGGCTCATTTAAAGATGTTATCTACAAAATGTGTTTAGAAATCTTATATTTAATATATATGTATAAAAAGGATTTGGCATTAAATTACCTACAATAGTTGATATGCCATAAACCCAACTAAACCAAATCATGTTTAATATATATGAATAAAAGATTTGGCATTAAATAGAACTGATTATTTGTATAAAAATGGATTTGGCTTTAAATAACCTACAAAGGTTGATATGTCATATTACCCAAATAACCAACCAACAAACTTTGTAGGTTACTGACTATGGCAAAAAATAGATGAAGAAAACTAAAGGTCAAAAACATTGTGAATTTCACAAGCAAAATGACAACATGAGTCTGAGACACTTAAATAATGTAAATCAGCATTGAAGGCTTTTACATTTACATTTTATCTGCTAAGCCATCTTTTGAACATCGCTTAGTTTACTCCTGATTTTTTAAAATGATACAATTGTTAATTTAGAACAAATAATAATGCAAAGTAAAGATATTTAAGGGTCAAAAAATCACTTTTATCCGAAATCAAATTGTACATATTATTCTTTACATACATTCTTTACATAACTGCTATACTCAGCTTGGTTGCTATACACACATTTCTGCTGCTTTACTCTTCAGCCTTCTTCAAGTAATTTTTGTTATGCTCAGTAACATTCCAGGAATTCTGAACTTAACACTTAATTTGAATCATGGGTTTGACTGTTTTCATTTCCCCATTCATGCCATGAATCTTGCATTGGCTATTTTTTTTTCCTTTTTTCCTTTCATTGGAACCTAGACCAGGAATTTAACTCAGAAACTCCAGGAAGTTTACTGAGTATGACAAAAGCCACCTGAAGAAGGCCAGAGAGTACAGCAGCCAAAATGTCACAAGTATTGAAACCAAGAGAAGTATAGCAGTCAAAAATGTGTAGGAAATAACAGCAATGCCTCATCTTGGAAATATGGACTGAAATTGTACTTATGTTTAACTTAAAAAAAATTCAATCTGGAGAATCATCTCAAGAACAGTCTCAGAAGCAACTGGATGCCTGGATCTGATGGTTCTTATTGATACTGACAATTATATTCTCAGTTGCAGCCTGCAATGATTTCCTTTTTGAGAATACTCCAGACATCATTATCTGGGAGATACAAATTAGACGAGTTGTGGGACCAGATTTGAGGCATGAGATGATGATGAAAACTTTTCGTTAGGCTCTCTTGGCTCTTGATATTCATGGGAGAGTATGGCTGGATAAAAGGCCATTGGATATTTCACCAAGCTAGAGTTTCATTAATTTATGAAAAGATTTTTTACTTTTAATTTTTTTCTTTAATTTTCAGAAAATTCTTCAAGTTTTGCTTGTTTATAAATAAAACCAATTAGACAAATATCATGATAAATGACTTATTAATAAACAATACATTTTTAAAAAGATCAAGATGAAAATATTAACCCAAAGCAATTAGATATGGCTATAAATGTGAAGTATTTTCTGAAAATTTATTAATAAAATGTCTCTTGAAGAAATACCCATCTCCCAATTGTCAGTCAATCCTTCATCTGGGAACCATAGGAAAGGGAGCAGTGTCCTTCTGGAATATGTATATGATCTTGAATATGATCAGGAATATGCTCTGGGATATGTAAATGTATATGATCTCTACTGTTTCACTTCATCAGCTTGACCGCTGTTTCCCTCACTTTGATTTAGTTAGTAGCATTAATCCTGAGCCCTTTCTGGAAAAAGTCATGATACAGCCCGTTTTGATCATGTCCCTCCACCTCATCCAGAACCATCAGGAGTATCTTGGAATGAATACTTCCAGCATTCCCAACATTAAATTCATAGAACATGTTCACTTTCAAGAGGCTGGCTATCTCTGTATTGCTATGGTTAGTTGCAAGTGACATGTTATTCTGAATGGCTTTTCATTTTATATGTCTGATTGGAAACTGCCATGTTCATACACTTAGTATAACTGATAGAAAAATAAGAATGTTAAAGTTTGGCACATGCCATTAGGCCTTGTCATCAGACATTTATAGCCCACAAAAGGTTGGTGCCAAAATGCTTGGCATACTCAACACTTTTATCAAAATTTATATGAGTATATCCGCAGTGATTTCTTTTTCTTACTTCAACAACTATCTTGATGAGTAAGTAAAAACAAACTACATCATTCTAAGCACTTTCATATTGAGTGAATTGAATCACATATTCAAGGTGTTACAATTTTATTAAAGTTAATTTTCTAAACTAGGATTTTATTATTTCTAATGGAGAATTATACAATCAAAATTGATATTATTAAGTATTATTTATTACTAAACTCTTCAGTATCCCACTTCAACTGTAATCAGTCTTTTCTACTTTCCATGTAAGTGCTTGGATGGTGACATATTTCTATTCACAGTTTTAATGCTTTAGGGATTACCTAATGAAATCTGTTTCATTGTATAATGTTCTACAAGAAATAATTAAATCCTGATTTAGAAGATAATTAATGTTTTATAAAAAAGAATTCTAGGAGTGTACTTATCTATGGGTAATATCTGACTATATATATATGTTAACTATGCTCCTCTATTTTTATATGACTTTTGAGGTGATTGTTAATGCTGATCCTTTCATGGGTTGAACTCACCATCCTTGACTCGCAAATATTGTTGAATCCCATTGTTATTTTTTTTTGTTGTTTAATCAGTTAGAAATGGGTTGCTCTGTCATTTGTTCACAGATTTAATAATTCATTTGCTTCCAAGCTGGCCCACCTGGCCAGATGGATAGTTGTTTGTTGAACGCTTGATTACAGGCCCCTCCCACCAGGCTTTACCTGCTTTTCAAGGTTGGGTTTATTGCTCAGCATTTTTTGGATCAGCTGCATATGAGTTTCAGTTTGTGAGTGACCCTCCTACCACAAAAAAAATTACCTTGTGTCACATTCTGGCTTGGTGGGAAATCAGTTACATATTTACTTACAATTTACTTAGATGTGTCTGTGGTGTAATGGCTATCATTGTCAAAAATAGATATGGCAACACAAGTTCAAATCCTGGATGAGGCTGACTGCATTCCCACAGCACTAAAACCCTTGGGAAAAGTATGAATCCAGTTATTCTCTCACCAACGATGAGAAAATAGTAGGGCTTGACTGGGTTCTTTAGCCTTAGTTAGGCAACCAGGAAAAGTTTGAATTCAAACCTGTTAAACTCTACTTAAATATTGACACAGTGCCACATCCTGTCCATGTGGAGGGGTTGGTAAATATATCCTTACATTTCACTTGCCTTCATGCCCACTTGGCATTCATGCTGGGTGTATACTTGTTTATTAAACACAATCTTTGGGGGCCATCCCTCGAGGATTTACCTACTTGGCAGATTTGGGTTAAATGCCTGGTGCCTAAGGTGGCCCCAAAGAGGAATGCCAATGAAACCCAGGATTTTGGGGGATTAGCCGCACATGTCTTGATTTGTGCTTGGCTCCCCACTATAAAATGGTCTTGAGCCACATTCTGGCTTGGTGGAAATCAGTTAAACGCCAACAATTCCTTTGTGCAGAGCATCTTACATGGTATAATGGTTTGCAAGATAGACTCACAAATCATTAATTGTGACTTCAGTTCTCATTGGATGCCCCAAACATTTGGCCTTGTGCCACAACTAAGCAAAGCTCAGTAAGTAAGTGACTTATTGTTAAGTCATACTGGAAGGACTGGTTCCTTCTAGATCACTCACGTTAAGTGCGGATAAGCTTGGTCAGTGTTTTAGTAGGATGACTGCTTAAACAGCTGCACGTACTGTAAACAATTATTGCATGTGTTCTTATTTACTAAACAAAGCGTATGAAATAAGAACAATTCACTCACCTCTTTGATCTGTGCAGCACAACTTTATAACTTGAATATATTTCCTCACTTGTACCAAAGGCTTGTGTTTGAATCTATATGAAAGTTTATTGTTCAAATATAAATTTCCCAAGGCTGACAAAACCTTCGAATTTAGAAGATTGGCATAACACAATTTTACTATATTTGTTTTAGTCCTTAAGACCTTTAACTTTCAGATTTTTGGATGTCGTATATCTGAAAGCTGGCAAGCTCTTCCCTTCTGGAATATTTGTGCATTATATTCTCTTGTTCTTTAAATTAAAGTTAGGGCAGGTACGAGCAACCTTTTTTGAGAAGTGAGTCAAATGAGACATGACTCATCATCGGGCTAGCTGTACTACTAAAAAATTCAAATTTATTTTCATTGAAGCAACCATTTTCACTAAAGATCATATATGTAAGCATGTACCTTAGAAATTTGGAAAAGTTGGATTTTTTGGTTTGGTTGTTTTTTTATTTAGTTTTTCTCTCTTCTCTTCAGTAAAAAGTTCTTTTCTGTCAGAGTAGGGATGCCAATTTAAAGTACTTGAATGTTTGATTTGTTGTAAATTGACTCTGAGTCACATTGAAAATTACTAAATGGCTAAAATTTTTTTTTTCGTATTGGGAGTACCCAGTATGTAACATACCTTAATAAGTGTTGTGGTCTTGAAGGGCCAGAAATGAATATCAGAAAGAGGTGTAAGGTTTACAGCAGTATATATTTATGGAAATACAGACAGTAACAGTTACCAGTAACTGACTAGACTTGCTTGACTCTTTTATCAAGTCAGTCACTATAGTGTCGGTGGGGGGACCATACAGTGACATCATAGGGTATATCAACATAACAATAAGTAAGGCAAGTTTGTTGATCATGTTATTGTTATTCCCCTTTGACACAAGCTTCTCCAAACCTTGAATCTAAGCAAGTGTGTGTGTGTGTGTGTGTATGTGTGTGTGTGTGTGTGTGTGTGAACTAATAAAAATGAAACACAACAGACAAAAATTGAATAAATTTCATTTTACCCATTAAATTAGGTGGGTCATTCAGAAAGTAATGTGGATCACAATTTGCCCATGACTAGCTTAGGGAACACCAGTAACAAATCTTTGATTATGATCAGTCATCATTAACTGTTTGATTGTCCATATTTGTTTAAATAAGTGTTTTGAGGAATTCATTGTTGGCCATTGAAATTTTTTTCTTTCTCATTCTTGTCTTTAAACAATGTTTGTTTAAATTAAACTATTTTGTTTATTTTTTAAATTTTGATCTGAAAACAAATTTAAAGTAAAATACTTCAAAGAAATGTTTCTTTTTATTTGTTTAAATATTTTTTCTATTTGCTCTATTCATGTTCTTGCTCAATTTTTCTTTTTTTTTATTCTCAATCGATAAAATGTCTTTTTTGGGGAACTTTATCTGGTGGGGGCAAGGAATAACTAGTAATTAGGGGTAGGGAAAATAAATTGATTGGTGTTAGTGTTAAGAGGTAACCACGTTTTATGATTTTTGGCACTCCGCCCAATATTCCAGATGTCCTTATCAACCGGTTGATGGCGGATCTCGTTGTGCTATCATGGACAGTCATCAAGTGGTCGATGGTACAGACACACGTCTTTATCCTTCTGCATTCAGAGTTATGTTTCTGGCATGGCATGCATTCAGGGGAAAAAAAAACAGTCAGTTAAGATCAAAGTTACAAAAAAATATTGATTTGCATGTAGGAAGGGCGGGAATTATGGAAGCTATCTTTTATTTATTTATTTTTTCTTTGTTCAAATCAAATGACGAAAAATTTGAACATTTTAGTTTAAAAAAAAGTTTTTGCATGGTATTCATTTAGATTAAAGAACGAAATATACATTTAAAAAAAAGTGTTCTGTTCAAATTACAAGTTGGTACTTTAATGCCGCCATTGGTGTTTCTACTAACCAAGATGGTAGACTGAATTTGGCGACGTTTTGTTTACTGCATGGTACAAAAAAATCGGGATTTATTTTTAACATTATTTTTTTAAATTATTGTAAATCCTAAATTAAAAGAAAAAAATTTTTTTTTTTTTCATTTTTGTTTTTTGGTAATTTGGTTGACTATGGAAGACTATTGTTATTTTTTTTGTTGTTTAATCAAAATGTTAAAAGATTTGATCTTTTTAGTAAAAAAAAAAAAAAAAAAAAAAAAAAAAAAAAAAAAGAAGAAACTTGTTGCATGGTATTCAATTAGATTCAAGAACGAAAAAGAAAAAGGTTTTCTGTTCATTTACAAGTTGGTACTTTAATGCCACCATCAGTGTTTCTACTAACCACGATGGTAGACTGAATTTGGAGACGTTTTGTTCACTGCATGGGACCAGAATTGTGAAAAAACAAAAACAAAAAACCATGGGATAACAATTAACAACTGATATTTTTTTCTGATCAATTTAACCCCCACCCTATTCCTTCTATTTTTTTTTTAACATGCAATCACAGGTTTTAAATATCAGAATACACTTTAAAAGTTAACTGTTGTCCTTTGGCCTACTTATTTAATTATTTAATATCTATTAAAGATCTATTAAATATTATTTCCCTTTATTTTTTTATTATGTATCCATAATCATTTATCAGCTGTGTTCGATTGCTTATATATAAGGTCTACCAACCTATCTGGATACTTGAGATATTCTTTATCTTTTATTGAATATAAGCCCCACAGCTGATATCAAATGGTTATAGCTCCCTCTGTTAAATCTCTGGCGCTATGTCTTGAAATCCTGGCAGAGGATTTTCGTTATGTGATTGATGTTTGCTTTGTAATTCCGATCATTTTTGGTGTTCATCATGAATATGACACTTCTTGGAACGTTACGGAATGCTTAATAGACAAGTATTAATTGTTCCGAATCTTGTACACTAATAATACAATGTTTTAGCTTATTGATTTTTGCTTATTGAATTTTTAGCTTATTGATTTTTGCTAAATTATTATTTAGTGAATTCTTTTTTTTTTTTTAATTCGGTGTTTACTAAAAATTTTTATCTATTTTGTTTGTTTCTTTTTTTTTCTTTAAATGCTTTCATTTTGCAAAATTCGAATCCTTCAAAAACTGTTGAATTATAAAATTTAGATTCTTGTGTCAAAAGATGTATCTAAAATTCAAATTTATGTATAGTCCAAGGTGTCCCCAAAGTCATCTAGGCATATAAACTTTATTTCCATTGTATAAATGTTTCTATGTTAAAAAAATTACCTATAAATATGTATGCTATTTCATTATTAGATACCTAGATGATTTAGGGGGCACCATATATACATATATATGATGTTACTCGGGTTATACCTGAAAAAAAAAAGAAATAAAAAAGATAAAATCTTTTATTTGATTCTTTAAATCCCTAGGTGACTTTTGGGACAGCCTTTGTGTGTGTGTGTATATATATATATATATATATATATATATATATATATATATATATATATATATATATATATATATACGCACACACATACACATACACATGCACAAATTATAATATTGTACTTTGATAATTCTCAATATTTTTTCTTTTACAGAAGATTATTTGAAAATTATAAAATTCACTAATTTTGACTAAAATTTTCTTTTAAATCTTAATTCCTAGTCTTTTTTCTTTTATATATATATATATATATATATATATATATATATATATATATATATATATATATATATATATATATGTGTGTGTCAACAGTGGTTGCCATTCAAGGAAAGTGAGTAACAGCTTGGAAATGATGATAAAGAATATGCTCTGAGTGAGACTTAAACTTACTTCCCTTTTTTGCATTTAGAAAAATCTGGTTAAGTACACCAGCTGCTCTAAAAAGAGTCATTGATTTGCAGATGCTCAAATCAAGCCTATAAACTCATCCTTTATTCTGTCTCTCACTCTCTTGGCACCATTTTCATTTATTTTATATTTTTTATACTACTTGTAATAACATCTTTCATTTATCCAGTTAAGATGAAGTATTTTCAAGTTTTATTTTTGATTTTGACAAGTATTTTCTTACATCAATCAATTTTTAGAAGCTTATCTTTTATTGCAATTCATTTAGGTCATCCTTTCTCAGAAGTCAACAAATCTTAAATAAAAGGTGCTATAAATTTTTTATTTCTTTTAATTCTTCTTTCTTTTTTTTTTTTTGTTGTTATAAATATTGCTCTTCAGAAAATTTAAAAAAAAAAGTCATTTAACATGATTACACTTAATCATATTTAAATCTGAATTTATTTTGAACTTATCTTCTCATTTTTTTTATTTATTGTAAAACCTAGACTGAAAAAAAATCATTTTTATTACCATTTTTTGGTCATCAATGTCTTTCATATGTTTTCTTTACTTTTCAGTTCTTTTGGTAAAATATTTTCATTGTGAAAATTGAAAAAAAGTCATTCTTTGCTTAAATTTAGTTGTTTTTTTACTTCTATGAAGTGAATGAAAATTTTGATGTAATTTGTTTAATAATTCCAACTATAATATTACAGGTTATAGAGATAATTGTTATTAGAATATATTGCAAATTATTTCTATTGAAGAATATCTTGCAAAGCATTTCGGAATTTCTATAATAAAATCTTGCGGTATTTATCATTCAGAAGATGAAAATTAAATGCGAATGACATTTTAATCAAGCATCCTCTGATATCTATATCTGTTTCTTTAAAATTTTGTGGGTAGTTTTATTTATGCAACTCTGAAACATTTTCTCATCTTTTTTGTATTAATTTTTACTTAAATTAATTGAAAGTTGAAGATCAGAAAATAATTGCCATCTAAAAAGTGTCCAACTTTCTGTACAAAAGATACACCTTTGCTTTGCACTTCATTGTGTTTCTTTAAACAGTGCAACCCTAATTGAGTGGACCCCATAATTGAATCTCTTCTCGAGAATTTATTCTGCAACATTGACATTCTCTATAAAATTACAGTGACTTGTTTTAATTATTGATATTCATTTCTTTAGTACAAAATAAAATATGTAGTCATTTACTTGGCTTGGTTTAGTTTGGCAATCGGCTAAAAACTACAGAACACCCAGTGATAATCAAACTCAGTAACAATGGTGGGCGAGCTTGGCTTGTTAACCATTACATCATGTGAAGTGCCCAAATAGATAAATAACTATTTTTTTTACAGTGATTGCCTAAATTTAGGCTTAGAATATTATTTCTTCATTTTCTCTACAATTTATTTTCATTTTTATAACAGGATTTTTCTTTTAATTTGTTTTTTTTTTTTTAAGTATTTTTTAAATACTGAATTTGGTTCAAATTTTAAAGGCAATTTAATTTATTTTGATCAAAACAATTAGAACTTTTTCAGTTGTTAAATGCTTTGAAATGCATTTCTGTTATAAAATATTCTGAAATGCGTTTTGGAAAATATTTTGCAGTGGATTTCAACAGTAAAAATATTTTCAAATTGATTTCTTTTGAAATATTTTACCATAAATTTCAATAGTTCAATGTTTTGAAATGCTTTTCTTTCATAAGATATATTTTGCTATACATTTCTATAATTAAAAATGGAATTTTGAGAAAATATAATTCTTGAAATAATCATTAGGAATATGAAAACGAAACCCAAATAATGTTCATTTGCCATGGCTTTCTAATATCCATTGTGTTTTTTTATTGAAATCTTTCTATATAATGACTAACAGTATATAACAAAAATCTGTCTTTTTAAATTAATGAATTTTGGGTCCACTCTACCAGAATTTTGTACTTTTAAAAATACAAATGAATATACACTTTGACTTATTACAGTTGCTTGTACCAGAGATATATAGTTATATTCTAAATAGTATTAGTACAATTGAATCTCTTCATATCTTTGATATAGTCAACAATTTTGCAGCCAATCAATTCCATGGCCTTCAAGTATCTTAGTTTGCAAAGAAGTCTCTTTCTCCAGCAGTTTAAAGCAAAAAAAAAAGAGATAAACAGCGGTAATTTTAAAGTACATATCAGGAATAGCACTTATAATATCAGTGATTTTATTTTCTTCAGTTGAGGGATTATTTCTTGCTGCTGGTACCATGTAACCCAGTATATCTTGGTACATGTTACTTAGATATGAGATGGGTATTGTATCATTCTGAGAGATACCATGAAGAGAAATACTTGGTATGATTCACTGACCATCTAATAGGTTATGGGCGAGGAGATGAGCACTGATAAATAAATCCCCTTGCTCTGAGAGATAAGAAATACTTGATATAGTTTCCCAATGACTATGAGGGGAGATGGATACTACCAAGTAATTTACATTGCCCTGAAAGATGCTATGATCTGTTAGGTTATAAGAAACATTTATTCATTGTAAATTTTTCATTTATGTGCAATATATATATATATATATATATATATATATATATATATATATACATATATTGTCATCTACAGACTGACTGTTTGTATCACAGTTCTTCAGTGTGGCTAGACACACATGATGCTGGGATTGAAACCCACCCAACTTTACATTAGACTAAGTAGCGACCTATGTCAGCTTGGGAATTATAAAGCATTATGTATTAGTTTTCATTTGTTTAGTGTTCAATACGTAAATGTTCTATCATTGATATTGAGCTCTATTTAACAATACTGCAACATTTAGTCCCTCACTAGCTGACCAAGTGAGCTAGTAAGAAGCATAAACCTCTTTTATATACATATATATTACATGAAGATGTTATCAGATCTTTTCCTCATTAGATTTTCCATCGCTCTTTTTTGAAAAAGAAAACCACAAGGCTTTTTAGCAGTGAGCATGATTAAAAAGTTGTCATTTTCAGAAAGGTGTTTTCCATTGCTTGTAACCCCACTGAAAATCATCTTTTGATGAAGTTACACCCTTGTGAAACTAAATTTTTGATGCAGCTACATTTTTGACAAAGTTACTCACTGTGAAGCTAGAATTTTGTAAAGCTATACTGTCATATTTATTTTTCCAGATCATCAAATCTTATCTTTGAAATGAATTTTTAGTTGAGGAAACAAGGAAAACTTGAACAGAGCTAGGTTTGTCAGTGGATGGAGGAGGTAGCACTTGCTCATTACTGTGTTTTATCAAAAACATTCCAATCAAAAACCATCAAGGTGTTTTTTTTTCTATAAAATAGACACTGACTGTTCTCAATATGTAGACAGCTATCTAAACATCTAGATGTCAGTCCTTTTCTTTGATTTTTAAGGTTAAAAAATTTATCTTTACACTTTATGATCAGATCTCATAGATATCTGCTAGTTCCAAGTAAAAAGCAACAATAATAAGATGGAATAAACTAGTAATAGGTTAATAGTAATAATGAAGTCTGTATAAACCCAGAGTAGTCTGATAAAAAGTAACAATAACAAGATGGAGTCAAACTAGAAATAAGAATTTAATAACTGCTGTGATTCATGTAAAAATGAATCCCAAAAATATTTTTGTCTTCTGTTTCAAAGTTAGATATTGACAAAATTGTTTATTTGCAATGAGCATTGATTACATAATAGAATTGCTCTATGATAAATACTGTATATGTTCAAAGTGTATCAGCCATAAAACTATTACTCTGATTCTATACCTTGACACATAGAAATTGCATGTATTACAATACAATGTTATGATCATCTATACGTTTTATATATATATATATATATATATATATATATATATATATATATTGTCATCCTCAGACAAACTGTTTCATTGTATCACAACTCTTCAGTGTGGCTAGACATGTAGGACACTTGAAGCTGGGATCAAAACCCGCCCAACTTTACATTAGACTTAGTATCATACCGCTCAGCCAACAAGTGTCCCATGTCAGCTCGGGAATTATAAGTAGTAGTCGTTGTTTGTTTACATTTTATACCTAACTGGATACCAGAGTGCTCAATTCGTTTGAAGAGCTTTGCATTATGCGAGCGGCAGCCATGAATTCCTTTGCCAGAATGCTCAAGCCCCTTTGGGGAGCGTATATATTGTCATCCACAGACAGACTGTTTCATTGTATCACAACTCTTCAGTGTGGCTAGACACGTAGGACGCTTGAAGCTGGGATCAAAACTCATTCAATCCTCATGCAAAATAAACACAGCAATCCTAGTCCAAATGCTGCATGAGGCTGTATGTATTTCACATAGCATTAATACTCTAAGGAAAGGTATGTCCAATTTTTCTCCCTCCAGCTATGGGGAATTAGTTGGGAAAGCGGGGTTCTTTAACTTTGGTATGGCAACCTGCCAAGGAGAAGGAAAACTGAGTTCAAACATAAACTGCACTTTAAAACTTGACCTAGGGTCACATCTTGCTCGGGCGATGAGATTGGGTAAATTGTGTGTGTGTGTGTGTATATATATATATATATATATATATATATATATATATATATATATACATATATATGTATATAAACATATATATATATATATGTATATGTGTGTGTGTGTGTGTGTGTGTGTGTGTGTGTGTGTACATATATATATATATATACACACATATACATATATGTTTGTATATATATATATATATATATATATATATATATATATATATATATTCATTATATGTATATATACAAAATATTATTCAATCCAGTGAATCTGGAATAGGGAATAATTCCAATCAGGAAAAATAAAAAAATATTCAAAAATAGAATATTGAATTTAAATATTCCTGGTAAAGAGCTCAATGTAAATAAAATCCGAATAGGAAATAAATTTTTTTGTGTGTATATATGTGTATGTATTCATACATACATACATATATATATATGTGTTTGTGTCTGTGTATATGTTTACATTTATATATGTTAACAAAACTTGGTTGAATATATATATATATATATATATATATATATATATATATATATATATATATATATATTATAATAACAATAAATGAATTAACCAATCTCAAAATTAATATAATATATCCACATAAAAAACTGCTCAGAATAAACTAGACCGCCCATCCCATCATGCCCTAGACAACAGGGATACCTTATCTAATGATCTGATAGGTGGGAAACTGCCACCAAGTGTCTGTCTGTGCTACCCTAACTTAGATATATGTGCTCTACCTCAGATATCGAGCACTTAGAATATATACATTTAGCCAACCTCTCCACAGAAGCTGGATGCTACACAGAATCCATTTTTAAGTGAAGTTTAATGAGCTTGGATTTGGAGTTCTCTTTTTAGATTGATTGCCATACCAAGGTCAAAGAGCCCATTCTACCCTACTATTTACCTATAGCTTGAAGGAGAATAATTAGATGCATAACCTTTTCTAAGACTGTTAGCCCTTTGTAAAATGCAAATTGTCTTGTTCAGGATTTGAACTCGAGTCACAATGTTCATTTCTTTTGATAACCATTACATCATGAGAACTCTAAATGTAGCACCCCCCCTCTCTCTCTCTATCTATCTATCTGTTTCTGTCTGTCTCTGTCTCTCTTTCTCTGTATATAGATATATATAGTGACAGGAAATGAGAACAGGAATTAAGATACTTATGAATGATACTTGACGTACTTGTGATGTTTAGATTTACTTTGAATTTATTCAAGATATATATATATATATATATATATATATATATGTATATATATATATATATAAACTGATAATTAAAGAGAAAATTATGACTGTTAATCTTGAAAACCTATTAATATGGATAGAAGACTAGAAGTGGGACATAAAGTGTCCTCTCTTTACTATATTCATTTTATCCAAGGGGAGGGAAGCACTTGTCCCTAGAGTCACCAGGATGAGGCTGTAGATTTTGCTGAACTGCCTTAGTTCATGATTCAGAGTAGTCTTTTTCCTATGTTCATTGCCTAACCAAACCTGACGGTCTGCCCTGTTGTTGTTACATATAGTTGGGAAGGGAAGAGATGGATTTATGCCTTTTCCTTGACATTCATGAAAAGTGAATAGTAATCAAATTTCATTTTCTGCACAGATAAACATTGTGTCACCTGAATGTTCACACTTGAACTTTTAGTGATCTCATAGCAAAATAATTCAAATAGTATGTATTACAAGTTTTAAAAACTTAGATGCACCGGCTAAATTTCAGAGAGGAAGCTTGATAATTTTTTATCACTTAGAATATTCAGACTATTGTCTTCATCTACATCTTCTCAACATTTCGGCCAATATGTCCTTCGGCCTTCTTCAGGTGTTTCATGTTGAACTCAAGAGCTTACACAGAACTTTGAACTGAACCTATCATATGATCTTCTGGGGTAGATTATTCTAATTCCGTTAACTATAACCATGTACAAATGTTAGGCTATAGTAAATATTCCTTGTTATTTACCTGTGATCAGGATTGGACCCGCAACCAGGAGATGATTTCACTTAGAAGTATTTTTCAGCCAAATCCTTATATCCATCGCACCATATATCCCACTGGATATGTTGTGAGTATAACAATGAAAATGAAGACAATAGTCCGAAAATTCTAAGTGTTGAAAAAAAATACAATAAATCAGTTTGCTCTTTGCACAGAATTCAACTTGAAACAAATTTTTGGCCCTTTTCACCATATATCCATATTTACCGACCCCTCCGCTCGGGCAGGATATGACACAAGGTCAATTTTTTAAGCGGAATTTAACAGGTTTGAATTCAGAGATTTCCTTCTCCTAGACTAGTTGCCTCACCAAGACTGAAGAACCTAGTCTGCCCTACTATTTTACCCGTAGCTGGAGGGAGAATAATTGGCTTCATACCTTTCCCAAGGGTATTAGTGCAATGGGAAATGCAATTAGTCTCATCCAGGATTTGAACTTGTGTCACCATGTCCATTTCCTATGACGATAACCATTACACCACAGGCACCTTTTCACCATATATCAACCTGTGATCACTAGACTTCAAAGACTGTCTAATTCATAAGTTGCTTTCAAATAAGTTGGTGACCTTAGTCGAGGGTGACCCAAAGGCTCCCTTTTCAATAGTTACTACACCGAGGTGTAGGGGAGGGCACTACTACATTCCCTGGATTGCTCTACTTTACCCTTGATCCGTACCTTTTAATCCTGAGTGCTAAACAATGAGTAGAGTGTTCACCAATGGTCTGGCAGACTGGGGTTCAATCCTAGGTCGAGACTTAAAAAATGGTACTTGATGCCACCTTGCTTAACACATAGCATTATAAGTTATGGATCAAGGGTAAAGTGGAACAATCCAGGGAAAGGAGCAGCACCCTCTCCTACACCTTGGTGTAGTAGCTGTCGATAAGGGAGCCTTCAGGTCACCCTTGACTAAGGTTGTCAACTTTACTGCTTATCAAATACTATGCATATAATATTAAATCTCTTATATATTCCCAATAAAAATACATAAAAATTTATTTGGATTAAAATGTGCAATATATCTTTTACTTTTTCTTGTTCCCAGACAGAAAGTATCATGTTCCTGTTACTCCTTCCTGAAGAAAATGGAAAACAAACTTTATTCTCATGCTCCCAGGGCGTATATAATGAAAATAGGAGACTATCTTTTATTTGAGAAAAATTATTTACATCAGTTGCAAATCTTGAAAAACTACTTGTTTATGAATATTTTTGTTTATTTTCATGTAACCTTAACATAAACACATGTAAAATTTGATTCTTATGTTGTTTTATCCAGACCTTATGTAAATGAAAATCTATAGATTTGCATGTTTTTACATAGAAAAAAGTTTCATTTTTTAATTTAATCATTTATGGCCTAAAAAGAATGTTTAAAAGAATAATGTCTATTTTCTATACTTTACAATATCCGCAGTTAAGAAATAACACATACATTTCTGAAACAAATTTTGTCTTACATAGTGTTATCCAGTGCACCAAAATAAAGCTTTAAAAGAATAATGACCATTTTCTATACTTTTATGAAGAAAATAATTAAGAAATAATACACCCTATCCAGGAACAAAACTTGTGTTTTATGATGTTATTTTTTCTTGTGGATTCTACGAATTTGATAGAAAATTTTAACAGGTTTTAAGATCTAAATAAAAGTGCAGCAAGTATCAAATTGCTATCTCTTTTTTAGATATAAGCCAATGATTGTCCGATCATCCACATTGTGTTTAATGATGATGGTCAAACTTCTTTCTTTTTGTGCTGGACTCATGTTATGAATTTGGAAAACATATCTTGCCTGAAAGAATAAACCACAATTTACTTTCTGGCACAAATTACTTTATTTCATTTTTAACAACAATGTCATCTTACAATGTACCTAATATACATTGAGGAGTAGTTCTTGAAAATGGATTGGAAACTATGCACACACCAATCTTTATACACGTATGCAGTTTGGTGTCTGAAAACTGACTGATTTACTGTTCAAACTATTTTCCCAGTGTTATCTGATCACATGACTTCTTAACTCAATCATAGCCAAGGATTCAAATTCACCCTGCCCAAGGGTCAGTATTTGTCACTTACATCAAGTGACACCCAGTGGTATCTTTCCATCCATGTAACAGTTAGACTTATTTGAATTACCTACACTACATGCCACAAAATAGATTTCAATGATCTATTAGATAACACAAGCTGGGAGCATTCCAGTTGGCTGGGACTGTAGAAAACACTGACCAAATCTCTGCAGAGGGTTAAGATCCCCTCACTAACAAGTGTCCTGGATATGACAATAAACCATCTGATGGAGAGGCTCCAATCTGTGGGTAAATAAAACTATTGAAGCCATTTAAGTAAGAGCAAACAAATTATTGATACTAAATAGAATTATTCCTGTAAGATAGGAATACTTGAAACCATTTGACTGTATATAAAAATTGAATTATTAGTATTACATAGCAATACCTGGAACCATTTAACTGTGTGCAAATGAATGAATAGTGTTGAATTGTATTATTAGGGTTAAATAGCAATACTTGAAACCTCTTCACTATGTTCTACTAAAACTATTTGTATGTGTGCAAACAAATGGTTAGTACTAAATACGATTATTTGTGTTAGATGGAAATATTTGAAACCATTTAACTGTGTGCAAAGAGATGAGCTTTGGCTTGTTTAAAAATGTTACCTTCAAACTGTTTACAAAATATGTATATTTGATATATGTTCAAACGGGATTTGGCATTAAATAACCAACAAATGTTGATATGCCATAAAACCTATCTAACCAACCATACTGGAAGCACATAAATATGGCCACCTTGTCAAGAAGTTAGTTATTTTTTAATGGTTCAGAAGATTGTTGTGCACAGTCTGATAAGCTGTTTCCTAGAGTCCCAATTTTGCCTGAACCATTAAAACTCCCTTTTTGAGGGTAATTTCTCCTAAGTTGAGAACCTCTGACATCATACATCACCATGTTTTATTTTATTGTTTCCCAATAAAGTGTTTGGTATTATGTCAACACTGAAACATGTAATTGTACCAATACTTTAATAGAAAAATGCCACCTGAAAATATTTCAACAGAGAGTGATTCCACAGTAACTAACCAAAAAAAGCGAGACCCTATGACATAATGGCTGAAGTGCTTTAAGTAAGAAAGTTTGAACTTCAGTCACACTATTATGTTCACTTGCAAACTAATTCCCTAGGGAAAGGCATGAACTCCTTTATCCCCCAGCTATGGTTTAAACAGAACAACAGCTGTTCTTCAACAAGGATGGCTTTGGCATTAAATAACCCATGAAGGTTGATATGTCATTAAACAAAGAAACCAATCAGTCTAAAAGTCTGTTTAGTTCCTTCTGTGTTAATTAATTATTATAAATGTATTTGATTTTTTTCTTGTTCTTTTTAAATTTTGTCCACAGGTGTCTTTTGTGTGTGTGTGTGTGTGTGTGTGTGTGTGTGTGTGTGTGTGTGTGTGAGAGAGAATTTAACCTATTGTATCATTGTTGTGATGTGAGACAAGCTTGGTTTAATGTGGGGACCCTTCTAGGAAGTGATCATTGTACATGAGTAGTAATAAGAATTGTCTAGCCATATTGACATTATCCCCTAGAGGGGCAATCAGGCAATAAACTTGATACCCTCCGACCCTTTTTTAATATTTTTCTATGGACTTCAGCCTTAGGTCATAGTTTGAAGGATGTAATCATTTATGAAAGGTATATATATATATACATATACATATATATACACATTTCAGAAATGATTACATTTTATATATATATATATTGGCAGCATTTCTTCATTAATACATATTTGATTGAACATTATAGATATTTTTGTGTACTTATTTTTTTGTTAATCCTTTCAATAGCACTGCATTTAAAAAAACATTCATGACCAACAACAGAATTACAGAAAATTTTCACCGACAATTTAACAATATTAGAACACCTAAACAACAAACAAAAACTACAGATTCTAGAAGCGCTACATATTAGGAACATACAACCCAAACTTAACGGAATCAATTTTGAAACCAGTGCTAATGTACTTAAATGTCTTTAGCTACTGACGCTATTTATAGAAACAAATTCGAAAAGTTAACGCTACTTAATACAGTACAGACATGCTTCTTACAAAGTAGTAATGTACATACAAAAGTTACATCCCTTTTGTAATACATCCTCCCCTGATTATGGCCCAAAGTCAGACAGAAAGTACTTAGTAAACAATAAATTATGGAAGATTTATCAACCAATTCCCGCCAAATATCATAAGATCAATTCGGCAATTCGAAAGGATTAACAAAAAATATGTTGACAAAATATGTCTATTATGTTCAATCAAATATATATATTTATTTATAAAGCTGCTGTGTCTTTCTGTATGTCCAGTTTCCATATAAAATTGTCACCAAAACAACAGTCTCTTCTATCCTCAAACTGGTTTCTCATATATAGTTTGCCAAAAGTACTATTTCTTTTTCTTTTTTTTTTTTTTGCGGAGGAAGGGCTGAATGGTGTTAACTAATTTGTATATATTGCTTTAAAAATCTAAAGCTGATAAATAACTATGTTTTATTATGCATTTTCAAGTTTTTTTGTTTTTTTTAACCTTTGAAATAAGCAATTGTTTTGTATATAGCTTTTATAATCATAGTGTTATTAGCCTTGACCTTGGACAAAAAGAAAAGCGAGATTACTTTTCTTGAAAACCAGAAAGGTTAGCGTTTTGTAAATTGGACTACCCACCTAAAAAAAAAAAACGAAAATTCTCCAAAAATAAAATAAAGATATTTACTAAGAAAAATTAACTACTTAATTTAGAAAACTGAACTTGAATCTTAGCTATGCATTTTTTTTTTTCTTGTGAAATTATCAATGAGTAAATTATTCCTTTCCTGGGTGATTTTATTTATCTAATTTATTCCATTACATTGAATATGAATAAAAAGGTATTGTATATATGATTAGAACCAGGCCATTGACCTAATGAGCTGAGTGTTTGCCAATGGTCCAGGAGACCGGGGTTCAATCCCAGGTCTAGTCATACCAAAGACACAAAAAATGGTACTTGTTGCCTCCTTGCTTAACACTCAGCATTATAAGGTAAGGATCAAGGTTAAAGTGGAGCAATCCAGGGAATGGAGTTGCACCCTCCCCAACACTTCGGTGTAGTAGCCATTGAAAAAGGAGCCTTCGGGTCACCCTCAACTAAGATCTCCAACTTTACTTACTTACTTTATATTATTAGAATATATGTCATAAATAAAGCAATAAAAATGTCATGTTGATCTTCAACCTTTAGATCATTATTTCTTATAAAATTGTGGAATTTACATGGGTTCAGCTAGTATATATATATATATATATATATATATATATATATATATATATATATATAAAGGGAGTAACCATTAATGTTCTGGACTGTAACATTGCAGAAAATAAGTTCAAACTCCAGTCACACAATTATGTTCCCTTTCGAACTAATACTCTCGAGAAAGGCATGACCTCGACCCAAGCTATGGGTTAACTAGTACGACTACTGTCCTTCTACTAAAATGTTTTGGCATTAAATAACTCATAAAGATTGACATGCCATTAAAGAAAGAAACCAAAACACATGCAGTGTAAATTAAAACATAATATAAGTACTGTTTGTATTTTTTTCTCAGTCTAAGCCAAATATAATACTGTGATTAAAATCACTTTTAAAAACATTTAAAATGGTTACAACTAGCATAAAGTAGACTTACTCATTAACCTTGCTATGGCAACCAATCTAGTAGAAGGAAAACTCAATTCAAACCAATTAAAAATTCACCTTGTGTGACATCCTGTACTTGGCACAGGAGTTAGCTGTATACATTAATAAGGATAAAATTATTTTTCTTTGCTTCGTGAAAATTTGAAAATTTCCCCAAATATTGAAGCCTTTTTAAAAAATTTTTTACTTTTCTATAAAGTCAAATATAGACTGGTTAAAATTGGTTTTTAAAGTCAATTTTAAAAACATCTAAAACTGAACAGTCAAAAAACACTCATACAATATAAATAAATATATATATATATATATATATATATATACACACACACACACACACACACACACACATGCATATGTGTGTGTGTGTGTGTGTGTGTGTGTGAGTGGTGGTGGTGGTGATGGAGGGGGTAAATTATTTTCCTCTAGCCTGTAAGTATTTATCAATCCCCTCAAATTCCCCTTTTTTTTCCCTTTTTTTAAATTAATTAATATTGTTTTTCTTTCTTTCTGTTGGTGAATATATGATGAAACAGTTTTTAGGTTTGCCCTGGATTTCTTGTACATTTAACCTTTTTAAAGAATTGTTTTTCTTCCTTCAGGAATATGTTTTTTTTTTTGGCCGAATTTAAACCAGTCACAAAACTGTGTGTGCATGCATGTACGTACGTACGTATGTATGTATGTATGTATGTATGTATGTATGTATGTGTGTGTGAATTTTCTATTTCTTTCTTTCTTTCTTTTTTTTTCTTGTTTTTGTTTTTTTTTTTTTGTTTTGTTTTGTTTTTTTTGTTTTCTCTTTTTTTTTCTTTTGCTTGTTAATCAACGGCAATTTGCTAATTACCACTCCGTAGGTGCCACATGAACTTCTCCGGACTCCGATGCGAATCCGTCAGCATTAACTCCTCCTTATTCCATAATTTACAAAGTATGTACTTTTCACTTATTTAGCATGTTATATTTGTCCTCTTCCTCCTCCTTCTACTTTATTTTATTTATTCATTTATCTATTTATTTGTTTTTATAATCATTATTATTATTATTACATACCTTTTCACGTCCATCTAGAGAAGTCTTCTTCGATGTGGTTGCCTACAGTAAAAGAGTGATCACTTAATTCACTTTACTGAAATTCTAGAGACGATTCTAATCTTTTCTTATTAGGATGCATCAGAAGTATTTTCGTTTTTTAATCCTTTATGTGGAAGGGAATAGTTTTCAAAGTTCTTTCCTTTCTTTTTTTTTTCTTTATTTTTTTGTGGTTTATGTAATGTTCTTATCAGTGTTACCTTTAAATGATCCTAGATTTCCTAAAACTATCAGAGTTCCGATCGATATGTTACCATCTACCTTGCCTTTTAAAGTATTATAACCAACAGCAGATGGTTGTCCACTTCTGAGCTATATTTTAAACGAATTCATTAACCCTTTTCAGCTATCATTTTTTCTTTTTTTTCCTTCCACTTTTCAAATTCTTGGAACAGGTTGGAGTCCTACTTTAAAACAAGCCTATAAAATTAACAGGATCTTGATATGTGCATCTGAATAAGTTTATGCTGAGAATATCCAACTGGTCAGAAGAAAAATGTGGCATAAAAACTGTATAGTTGGTTGTATCTGCGATGCGTTCCCAACGTCGCAGTAGATCAATCTGGACAGTTTATATGCATCTCTCACCTACTCCACAAAGACCAATTTGCATGTCTCGTGCAGCTGTGGCCAGTGGTGCTCTTGGTCGGACGTCCCCGGTTACTTCTCTTCCATTCCTTCACAAAAACCAAATTTGGTTTCCTTATCTAATGCCATATCAATTTTTGTGTATGATCAAATGCCAAAGCCATCCTTGTAGAAGAATAGTTGTGGTATTATTAAACTAATTGTTGAGAGGATTAGAGGGTTAATACCTTTCCCTAGGGCAAATGTCAAAAAGTGAATGTAACAGTGTGACTGGGACACCTTATTTATCTTCTGTATCAACCAGTAATAACTGAAGAGGGTGGAAATAAAAAATCTTGTCGAAATAAATTTAACTATAACTGTAGTTGAGTTTTCTTCCATTTGCAATTCATATATATATATATATATATATATATATATATATATATATATATATATATATATATACACCATGTGACTGAATATTGGGTTCTTTCTTGAAAAAAGAATATATATATATATATATATATATATATATATGTATTATTCAGTCCAGTTAAACCAGAGTTGGGAGGAATTCCATCAGGACAAAAAACGTTCAATAGTGAACATTTAAATTTTCCTGGTAAAGAGCTCAATGTAACTGACATTACAGAGCAATAATTTCTTTAAGAAACCGGTTTTGTTTTTTCTTATATATATATATATATATATATAAAATTAGCTTTTGTGTAAAGTCTGATGAAAAACGAAAATACTTTTGATACACTCTGATAATATCTCTCTCTCTCTATCCCTCTCTCCCTCTCTCCCCTCTCTCTCTTTCTACCTCTCTCTCTCTCTCCCTCTCCGTCTCTCTCTCTCTCTCTCTCTCTTGTTGTATTTGTCACTTCCATTGAAGATATGTTACAGAATTTTCTTAAAGTTTTCCTGTTCCTCTAATGTTTATCATAATTAATAATAATAAACATCCTTAATATTTGGAAATGTTTTTAACCATACCTCATAAAATTTCCATATTAATATGACTCATTTCTTTGTTCCCCCAACCCGGGCATCATTGGGTTGCCTTGCTGGACTTTTGTCCCGCATGGCTTCTCAGAGGGCAAGAGACAATATTTGATAGTACCCGTCTTCTCACCACATATCATTAGACAGGTTGTACTAGGTTATGTGGTAACTCTAGCAAGAAAGAAATCCTGACCGGACTGCAATCCATTTCATGAACAAGAAGCATTAATTGCCAAAGCCCATCTCCTCTCCAACTATTAGAGTAAAACTTTTTCTCTCATATTTGTTTGTAGAGTACTCATTTTCATAAAGTGTATCCTCTAATGCAGTACTGGCATGGGATTATAAAGTTTCATGGTGTTGAGCATCTGACATGTTTGAAGTGAATTCAACGCCTATCCCTTGTTGGCCATCTTTAGTGCTCACTTACTGTTCTTTATAAAATGCATCTTTAATTGGTGCATGTGCATTTTTGTTGCTTGATTGTTGAATGTACTTTTTGTTTATTTGCTTAGCTTAGTTTGGCACAAGGCCTGAAGTATAGAGCGTCCAGAGAATCAAACTCACTTCGAATAACCCGCTAGACTAGCTCATTAACAATCAACATCACATGAGATGTTCATCTTTCTTTGTTGTATGTATAAACTCAATCCCTTGCCATGAGCAGGTTAATTTTTATGCAGAGTACAGCTGGTTTGAATTCAGTTTTCCTTCTTCTAGACTGGTTGCCATACTAAGACTAAAGAATCTAGTCTGGACACTTGCTATACAGGCAATCTCCCATAGAACTCAGTACTAGGCAACATCTGTCAGATGTGTGAGATAGTTTTATTTCCTAAATATAAAATGGAAAAATTAGGAAAATGAATAATTAAAGTTGATGAGTAAATTCCCCGATGTTAACTCAGTATAAAATAACACAAGAGTTGACATGCTGTCAAATCCAAACAGCCAAGCTAATGGGAAATCATTGCTCATAAGTACCAGTCCTAGAAAGGAAGCTGAAATAGTGAAGTCAGGGGTGTCCTCTTGGTGTAATGGTTAAAGAGCTGGACTTCAGAATTGTAGTAAGCGAGTTTAAACTTCACATCACGCTATTACGTTCACTTTCAGACAAATACCCATGGGAAAGGTATGAACCCCTTTATCCTCCCAGTGATGGGTTAAATAGTACCACTACTGCCCTTCTAGAAGGGTGGATTTGGCATTAAATAACACAAGAAGGTTGATATGCCATTAAAAACAACAAACCAAACCAAAATAGTGAAGGTACCCTTCTCGCCTTCTCTCTTCTTTTTTGTCCATATTTGTATTTTGATGCAAAACTAACAGAGCTTAATCAATTTCTTTACACATATTTTTCTTGCAGTAAGAATAAGTTAATATTTTATGAAAGATACCCCATTTTGACTTAGAGCTCCATGAAAGCTAGAACCAGTCCTGCTGTTAGGTTGTAGAATGCACCCACAGCACCTCTGCAGAGGGGTAAGACCCCCTCGTAATGAGTGTCCAGGATATGACACTAAACAATCTGATGGTGAGGTTCCAGTAATCCTGGAGCTTTGGAGAATGCAGAGTACCCCTTCATTTCCATTGCTCCCAGGTCCACTCCGGCCCGGAGTGGTAGCACCTGATGGGACCCTGTCTATGGGTCAAATAGAACTAAACTGTGTACTTATGCTAAACTAAATTGCTTGAAATAGAACTGTTTTTTACATTTAACTGAACTATTTTGACATTTAACTGTTAACAAAAACTATACTTATACCTAACTGAATTGTTCGAAATTTAATTCAGCATTAAATGATCCGAAAGGAGTTGATATTCTGTAAAACAAAACAACCAACCAACCTGCTGTTGGTGATATGTAACTCGATATTATTTGTCTCATGCTACTTGGGAAGGAGATAGGAGCAGCTAAGTAATGCTGCTTTGCCTGGAAAATGTAAAAGAATGCAGTCAGTCTTTTATTCTTGGTAAATTACTTAAAAAGTGAGTGCTGAAAAAGGAATGATCCGGGGACATGAACCCTATTTTGTTCCTACATTCTAGCTTACTTAGCACATTATTTCTTAACTTTTCTTTATCTCCTAAAAGAAAAAATTGTTCTTGGTTGGGCTGAGATTTTTTCAGCTCTCTACTCCCTCATATATCATTCAGAATGAAGATGAGTACTAATAGGTCTATCTTGTCTAAAAGATAGCATAGATGTGATCAAGTTAGAGATTTTTTTTTTTATATTTGCAACATTATAACCCAGTATTACCTGTCTCATTATACTTGGAGTGGAGATTGATATCCTCTGCTTTTTGGGACGCCATTAAAAAAAGAATAGTTCCATATGGCACCCCAATAACCTCTGGGTTTGGGGACCAACCAACCTAACACTTATACTACTTTGATCTGGTATCTGGTTTGTCATTTGTCTTTTTTTTTTTCTCTTTAACCAGTTAGTTATTGTGAATCCCTTTACTTAAAATTTGGCCACAAAACCATTTCTTTTCTCCATTTAGAATTTTCTTTGTTTGTCAAAATGCATGTGTTAATGTCTAGCATTGTATTGCACTAGTGCTTATGTAGCTTATGTAGTATACATCTGTCTTAAGAGGTAAACTTTCTTTTCTTTTCTTTTCTTTTCATTTTTTTTAATGCTTTGCAACTACCGACTTCTCTATCCACCACCCCCCACTCTTTTTGTTGTTAATCTTTATTTTTGTGTAACTAGCAGATTAAATATGTCCTAAACTGTGGGATTACCTCCCTTGTCTGCTAAATAATTCCTGCTGATGACTGCTGGACAGTGGCAGACAAGGGATGTAATCCCACAGAGCTTTTTCTAGAACCTTTTCATTCCCACTGTGGATACTTGCATTAACACAAATATCGACTTCTAATTTTCTTGCCCAACCTTCTCCCAACCGCAAAAATAATGCAAAACCTCCAAAATACGTTTTCAGAGCAACTGAACAGTTTTATTCCCTGACATATCTGTTAACAACATTATCTTAATCACCATAGACTGCTGAACAGTTATTTTTTTTCTTTCTTTCAAAAGTACCTTTTATTTTTTAAAAATTTTTTGTCATATCTAGCAACCTTTCATCTTAGACAAAAAGTACTGCCCTATGTATGAGAGAAGCAGTTTTTTGGGGATTTTTTTTGTTTTACTTTAGGTTTTTTTTGTAAAATTTTTGTCTGAAATTGGAGTCGTACACACATATGCAGTCTACAGTATTTCATCTTGTTTCTTCTCTCCTTCTTGAGACGACAATTTTTTTCACTTTTTTTTTAAGCAAGTCTACATTCTTGGGCTGCTCAATTATGATTTTTTTTTATTGGTAGTTTTAGATGCCTTTCAGAAAAGCAAATTATGTTGATAGACACATCAGTGGACCGAATGATGAGTTTACAGATATAAGCAATTTCATGCAATTCACTGAATAATTCTGATTTAGTTCTCAATTGTAGACTTATGCATATAAACAACCTGTTCTGACAATAAAACTTTTGTTGATTCTTCACTTCTAACAATACCTTTACACCTCATTTTTAATGTATTTTTATAGTATTTATTCACTTTCTTTTAATTTACAATGCATCTCTTTTTTTTAAAACATTCTTGATGCATTCCAATAATCAAATTGTTAGCTAGCATTACTTTTCTGTAGTCAAAACCATTTGCAATGCATTTCTATAGTCAAAATCCTTTGCAATGAAATTCTATTGACAAAATCATGAGCATTTCATTCCTATAGTCAAAATTACTTGACTGTATTTCTCTGATCAAAATTAGCAATGCCTTTTTATAGCAAAATTCTTCCCGTAATTCCCGTAATTAGTCATTAACGGTGCCTATTCATTAAAAGTCAACCCCTTTCTTGTCTTCTTTTGGTGGATTATTTACAGAGCTGACACTTGCTTAATTTGATCTTGAATCAAAAATTATAAGATTTGTAACTTAGATCATCAGATTCCTTAATTGACAAATGATAATGTGACTGTGGTGCACTCATTCTGAACTCAATGAATGAGCTTCTCCTTCTTGACCCATCACAGAGAAGTTCAAACTCTTCTCCTCTCAGCATGTCTCTGATGCAAATATTTTGTTTAAAGTTTACTCCCAGAACTACCGTTCATATTATACTATGGACTTTTTATTACATATTCACTGAATCAACTTAATATATTAAATATACTATAGGAATTTTGACATTTTCTTATTTCTTATACTGGCTTTTGTTGAACAGGTTTCCACTAATACTTTTATTCTAAATGAAGTTTTCTCTTTATTTAATTCCTAATCTAGTTTTCAAAAAAAAAAGCATGCTGGGAATTTGTGTGTGTGTGTGTGTGTGTGTGTGTGTGTGTGTGTGTGTGTGTGTGTGTGTGTGTGCATATCTCAAAAAATTTTCCCAACATCTCCTCAAATCTAGAAGCCCATGACGATAGATGGATATTACATCTTGAAACTTTGACCTCAAATAGACTCAACAACAAACTAAATTGCTCAAAAAACATTACATTCTAACCCTAACATATTAAAACATTGAAAAATACTTTATTTTAAAAAATCATTACTTTGTAAATTTCTCTAACCACTTAAGGATATTTTCAAGAAGGAAAACATAGTAAAATGTTTACATAATTAAGTTTTAATGTTTAAGTTTTATTCACATGTAAAGCCAATCTTGAGGTATTCATAAACCTTACAGTTTTGAAGTGTAATTATGAAATAAATATCCTCTGATGTCTGATGGCTTTAACCAATCAGGATTAACAAATTCATATACATTTATGTATTTATGCATTTGTTCATAATACATATATATACACACACACACACACACACACACACACACATATATATATATATATGTGTGTGTGTGTGTGTGTGTGTGTGTGTGTGTGTAGTTAGGCAGCAGTCATTCATTTAAATATGTTTCATAAGATAATAAAGACAAATTTTGTCTGTATAATTTATTTAAGATCCTTTCAAGTTTTCTGATAAGTGTCTTAGTTTCAGGTTGGAATTGGTAAACTCCAACAGAACAGACTTATTATATACTATAAGAAATCTAAAACCTCCAACCTAATTATTTCTAACAAATCTTCCCCAACTACAGAACTTCTTGATAGAACCAATGTTGTATATTTGTTTAAATATCCCCTGGGAGACTGTGTCTCCAAAGAAAATAGTGGGTATGTTAGT
Source organism: Sepioteuthis lessoniana (assembly GCA_963585895.1). Lineage (NCBI taxonomy): Eukaryota > Metazoa > Mollusca > Cephalopoda > Myopsida > Loliginidae > Sepioteuthis > Sepioteuthis lessoniana. The sequence goes on from CAUZXS010004450.1 coordinate 44,189, forward strand.
CTTACCACTACCAAAATACAATGCACCTAAATGACACCAGTTCTATTGCTTTTCATCTTAAGAACCATCTATTCCTAAATCCAAGTTTTGAAAAATTCCAGTTGAAATCACCACTATAATCACACATGAAGCTACAACTACAAATCCTTGAAGCTCAACAAATAAAAACAAAAAAAAACTTTAAAATTAATAGAATTAATTTTGAAAATAGCTACAATGTTTTGAAATGCTTTTATTTCCCCCACCCCAACACCATATTCCTATAGTATTCTATTTCCGTTGATGGTGTTCCCTTTTTAAATACATCAGTTACCCTGTTTTATCCAACTCTGCGTTCCCATATTTTCGTTACGGTATAAACTTTCAAAAACTTTCCAAACTCTTTTTTAAAAAATTACAAACACACCTTACCAATGCAAACAACCCCTCATGATGGCCTATGGAGAGTCTGAAAGCACTTGGGACAATTTTAGGAAATTCATTTACCAATTCCAACCTGAAACTAAGACACTTATCAGAAAATTTTGAAAGGATCTTAAATAAATTATACAGACAAAATTTGTCATTATTATTTAATGAAACACATATATGTATATATATATATGTGTGTATATATATATATATATATATATATATATATATATTTTATAAATAAGTGGGTCATTCAAAAGGTTTTAAGTCTCCCCCAGATTTTACTTTTTTGCTCACCTCTCACATTTGTATTTCCCTCATGGAAATTTGACAAAAATCTATGTTAGTTTTTCCAGTTTTATAAGAAGTGATACCGTATTGCCAGAAATGTTCACTGATGGTACTTCTTTCTGGGTGAGGCTTAAGACTTTTTAAATGAACCTCTTATATATAAGGTGGGGGAATGAACTCTTTCTATTGGCTAGCAGTGATGATAAAAGGTTCAAGCTTTTGGGTTTAACTGGAAGGAAAAAAAAAGTTATGTAGTACAAAGCAGTTAATGAGGCGGTCTGATACTTCCAAACCCAGGTCGGGGTTGTTCTCAGAGACGATATGATGTGTATGAGTAACAACCAGAAATCAGCAATGAAAACAGTACATCACTGAAAATCATCCATGAAGCGTCTGGAAATGTATTCTTTTACTATATGTGTCTGTGCGTGTCTGTATATGTGTGCAAAACTTCTCAGCATCTTCATAATTCCTATCAAGAAGAAGAAGAATACAGAATAAATGGGGAAAATGATTATATACAAAGGAAGGAATTTTATCTCCTCTAGTCTTGATGAGACATTCAGTTTGAATTTATATATATATATATATATATATATATATATATATATATATATATATAAGGGTCATTCAATAAAAGAAGAGAATTTTGCTCAAGGAAATCAATAGTGATGGGTCCTTTTATCTCCATTCATTGTCTTTCTGACTTGGGCCCATAGTGGCAAACCCATGTTTACACTATTTAAGATTTTTTTGACTAAAATGGGCTTCTCTGTTCATATTGCACATTCTTCTGTAAATTTCGTATGATTTTCACTTCTCAACCACCAAAAATTTAATGACAAACCTGTTCAAGCTTGGATTGTCACCATTAAAATAAATATTTTTGCAAGATTAAAATAATTTTTCCTATAAATTAATTCCAAACAGACTATGAAAAATCTGTTTAGAAAAATATTTTGAAAAAGAAAACATTCTTCCAATTTATTGAATTACCCTCAACAATATAATCCAATCTGAATGTGTCCAATTGACATTAATTGAGGACCTTATGAAGACAAATAACTAACAAAGTTAGTGCCATGCTGTTTGTAAACATTTAAGCTCTACAGAAACCTTCAAAGAAATGTAATCAATAATGTATGTGATAATGATCTTTTTTAATCTCAGAACTTTGGAAATACAAGAACAAATGTATTGATCAAAATAACAAAGAATGGAATAATAATGATATTCAATCGCAAAACTTCTGACTACAAAGAAACACTAGAAACTCAGTGGATTTAATGTAGAGATCAAAATAATAAAGATAAAGATACCAGTCTGTATTATGCATGGAATAATGATCTTTTTGAATTTTAAAAAACTTTAGTGTGTTAGGAAGGCCAGAAAAATTCTAGATTTGATATAGGGATCAAAATAATTAAGATAGAAATATTTGCAAGTAAATTGACTTGAATAATGATAATAAAGGATGAAAAAAATGTAAACACCATTATGGGAGCAACTTTATGATATAATTTCAAACAATGTCTACATGGTCATCATCCCTGTCAATACATTCTCGGAATCTTTCAATGGTGATTTAAAAAAAAAAAAATTTCTATAGGAGTATATATTTATTAGAAAAGCAGGACTGATATTACAAAGGCTATATGGGGAAAGATTCCAATAATGTGCCAACAGGGATGGTGAACATTCAGAGACTTTAAAATCATAACATCATTTAAGAACTCTCATAAAAATGTTAATATTTCTTTTTATACAGAATTTAAGATAATATTTGAGCCTGGACTGTGTCTGAGGTTGTTAGGTCTATCTCACACATCTATGTTGGTTTCTTCATGACCCCTGGAGAAAACGCTCTTACCACCCCCCATTATTACCAGATGTAGCTAAGTCTGCTAAATATCTCTTTAATTCCCTGTGCTTCCTAACACACTTCCTCTTCCAATGCACAAGCTTTGGAGTGCTACCTATAACTTTTCCCTACATGAGAAACTTATTGCGGTACTTGAATTTAGTTTGGTAATTTATCTTGGTTAATAAGCTGATCTAACTGATCATGAGTTGGATCCTCCTTTGGCACCCAATGTTTAATGCCTAAGCTAAGCTTTGTAACTCATTTAACCTCAACTTCATATTCCTTCTTTTTAGATTAGAATTCTTATCAAAATAGCTTTTGTTGCTGACAGTATGTGTATGTATTTGTAAATTCATGGCTTTTCTCTCAATAGAAACACAGGCAGACTGCCAGTTATCTAGACTCCTAGGAAAACAGGGTTATAAGCTCTTTAGTTCATCTCACCATACCTTTCATTCTATATAGATACATATAATCTTTTTTTTTTCCCCACCTAATGTTAGAGGATGATTCCCCATGGCATAATGGCTAAAATACTGGACAGCAGTCTCAAAGTGAGTTTGAACTCCAGTCTTGCTATTACATTCATTTTTGGACTAATATCCTTGGGGAAGGCATGAACTCCCTTACCTCTCCAGCTTTGGGTTAAATAGTACCGCCACTATCCTTCTAAAAGGATGGTTTTGGCATCAAATAAACCATCAAGGTTGATATGCCATTAAACAAAGAAACTGAAATCAAATGCTAGAGAATACCATTATAAACATATTGTAAGATTACCACACACGTCTGACAAATATTTTTTCTCCTAATAACCGCTAGATGGTATTGCCCAAACAATATAAAGCAAAAGATCGAAAAAATTTCATTAGCCTTCTTCAGAGAATGGCTGAGCTGCAAGGAAGTCTTCCATGCCTATCTGGCAGACATATTTGTCCTCAGCTAACCTCATGCTACATTAAACATCTCCTTACAAAATAATTTGCAGGCACATACAGGTGTATTTAATTCCTCACAAAAAAGACCAATGAACACTTCCCAAACCTGGAAGTCTCTCACTTACATGCATAAAAATACAATAAGTACATTTCTATTCCCTTATATATTCTTTCTATTAGGTTTGCTCAGACAATGAAATATGTTATTGTTAATTGTATGTGTGTTCTTATGTTCATCCTTGAAGAAACCAATAAAAATCCTATATAGTATCAAGCAGACTGTTTGTAGCATTAAAACATTTTATAACATGACTCAGTCAGCTGGGGCCGCAGAATACACCGACTGCATCTCTACAGAGAAGTAAAACTCCCCAAACGAGTGTCCTGAATATGACACTAAACAATCTGTTGGTGAGGCTCTAGTAATGCTGGAGCTTAGGGGAAAATGGAGTACCGCTTTATTAGCATCACTCCCAGGTCTACTCAGGCTCAGAGAGATAGCACCTGATAGGGTCCTATCTATGGGTCAAATAGAAGTAAACGGTGTACTTATGCTAAATTAAATTGTTTGAAATAGAACTGTTTTACATTTTACTGTGTGTAAACAAAAAACTGTACTTATGTTAAACTGAATTGTTTGAAATAGAACTGTAAGTCCTGGCAGCGGCACCCCACAAGACACCAACTGTACGGCCACCTGCCCCCTATCACGAAATCTATTCAAGTTAGGCGAACCAGACATGCAGGACATTGCTGGAGAAGCAGAGATGAACTCATAAGAGATGTACTCTTATGGATCCCCACACACGGCCGCGCAAAAGCAGGACGACCAGCACGAACGTACATTCAGCAGCTGTGTGAGGATACAGGATGTTGTCCTGAAGACCTGCCTAGGGCGATGAACGATAGGGAGGAGTGGCGAGAGAGGGTCAGGGATATCCGTGCTGCCAGCACGATATGATGATGATGATGATATGTATAAAAATAGATTTGGCATTAAATAACCTTCAATGGTTAATATGCCATAAAACCAAATCAAACCAAACCAAACCAATCCAAACTGAAATCACTTAATTTGGCGTTAAATGACCTGAAAAGGGTTGATACACCGTAAAACAAAACCAACCAACCAACCAACCAACCAACTAACCAACCATTTTATAACACTTCAAAAGTGAGACTTTTACTATTTATGTCTATTGGTACTTTGGACCCTCAGGCACTGCCCAGTTGGCCAACTGCTCAGTCTGACCCATTTTGTAATTCCGCTTGCCGCTTTGAAGCTTATTAGTTATAATGCACTAATTATCATTAGTTGTGAGTTTGATCCTCACAATGTGTCCAACATTTATCGCTTAAACTCAGCTTTGCAAATAACATAAGTTCTTAGATTTCTTATGCACTAATTATTGCCTTGTGCATTTAAGGCTTTCGAAATTCCTAAATGTCATTAATCAAAAACTAGAGGACCGATATCTGCAGCGTATATATCTGTCATAATATTTGGTGGCTCTTATTAAAATCTATCCTCCCTGTGGCTTGTATGAAAATGAATTCTTCTCTCCCCTATAAATGTGATAAGTGTGACTTTCAGAGGAATTACTTTTTTAATCTTCATATATATATATATATATATATATATATATATATATATATACATTATACTGGACAAAAAAAGTAACACAGTGAAAAAAGTGAACCCTTTTTAACTATTTTCATGAATTTTAATGAAACTTCGATGGCTTATACACACATAGGAAGTGATTATTTTCCTTGATTATTGTTGTCATAGTTCCCTTAATTTTAGTAAAAAGTCAATTTTCTAAAAAGAAAATTCTCAGAAATTCTAAAAAATAGTAACTTTCTAAAAAAATTTTTTTTTTTATTTGATATTGGAATTTTTTATTTGTCCTTTGTTAATGACTATTTATCAGTTGTTTGAGTTTAAAACAGGTCAAATTGTGGCATATTATGATTGTTGACTGTCACTTTGTGATATTGCTTAGAAATCGAACCTCCATTGTTTGTCATGATCTTTTGTCAATCACTTATTGAAAGAATAACCGAATGCTGTCAGGCAGAAATTACTGTTTATGGATACCTGACCAAATATTAAGTGGTCATAAATTCTCCAAACTTATCATAAATTACATCAATTGTTTTAAAATTTTGGAAGTCAGCTTTGTTTTTTTGTTTATTTTTTGTTCAATACTTATACATATATAAATTGTTTAGACAACTATATTGTGCACTCTAAGCCCTGTATAATTTTTTTTCTTGAATATTTTATCAGAGACCTTGAAATTAACTTATCATTTTCAATTATTTTTAAAAATTCTTTTTTATAATCTGAATTTTTGTATGTATGTGTCTGTGTGTGTGTATATTCAGTCTTAGCCTGTTTTTTTCTGATAGAATCATGTTAACTATTGACTTTTTCTCATCTCAATGTCCAATTGCATTTTGGAACATTATAATCTGTGCCATTTTTCTGGGTTATTTTTTAAAAAATGTATTTATTTTTTGGTTTGATTTTTGTTATTTTAGTTTAGTGTTTTTTGTTTCCATTTGTTAAGAATCAAGATCAAGGCAAAAATTTGTCTAAAATCGTGAATTCTTAGTTGCAGCAAAAATAAAAAAAAGAAAAAAAGAAAATCTTTTGTTCTTTTTAGGCTTCCATATTTTTAAAATTATGACCTAACAAAAAATACCTAACTTGAAAATGGATAGAAAATCAGGGTCCAGTCTTATATTAAATTTACTTTATAAACTGAGTTGTTTGTATCATAAATATGGACACAAAGTCATGATACCATTTGGCATTATACATAAATAGTAAATCAAACACCCACTTTTGAGCCACTTCATTCTAAACTTTTTTTTGAAATCAGAAATAAAAAATTTTGAATCAAATTAAGGTCTTTTTTGAACTATACAGGTCAATTTCTTGATGGTTGTTGACTAACAATCTATACAACTTAAAATGACACATACTTCAAACTGTGACAAAAGATGTGAATGAGAAAACAATTTTTTTTCTTTTTTTTTTAAATAAATCTTATGTGGTGGGCTACATAAACCAATGGTGGTCCCATCATGCCAATTTCATTGACAGCCTTGGATGGTTTAATAAAACAAGAAGGATATTTACTGAAACAGGGTTTTTCTACATGGACAAAAATAAATTGGAAAATGATGTCTAAATAAACTTCTTCATCAAGGCATGCTAACAGCATGGCTTCCTTTGACTCTTTCTAACCATCTGTCTCTATTAGTCATAGCTATTGGCAGGTCGTCTAAAAGGCATCCTGTGTCCACACAAAGCTGGTGAATGTAAACTTTTGGTAGTTGGCCAACACTGGTATGTCCATGTATAGGGGTCTATTGGACATCAATTATGAGTTCGTCCCAATGGCAGTGCCCTAATAGTTTTGCTCATCTAACTTTCATGAAATCCTTTACTATTGATTTTAATCTTTTAAAGGGTAGTTTTTGTTTTTTATGTTTGGTTTCATTTTTTTTTCCATCTTATCATAATGATTGATAAAACTTATATTTGTCAGGGAGACTCCATGGCTTAAAGATAAATTGATCGACGACAGCCTCAAAGAAAACTAGTTTTAATTCCACTTACACTGTTAAGTTTACATTCAGACAATTAACCTCAGGAAAGGCATGAAACCTCTTATCCCTGCAGCTATAGGTTAAATATTATCACTACATTTCTTCTAAAAGGATGGCTTTGGCATTAAATAACCCACAAAGGTTGATATGCCATTAAACAAAGAAACCAAAGCTCAAATTTGTGAAAGTGTAAACTTTTTCTTTGTTTTTTTAATTAATGAAAATTTATATTCTACTTCATCGGATAAAACGGAATGAAAAATATTTTTATTCAACTAAATCATCCCACGCCTCATGAGCAAAGAGGTATAAAAAGGGGGTAACCCTTTTATTTATTCATTTATCAATTTGTTTATTTTTGTTATGTGGATGCATAAAATACATTTGAACCAAAAAAGTTCAAGCAGTTTTCTTTTTATTTCTATTCATAAAAACTATGCAACTCGAATATATGTATTTTTATATTAGGTTAAAATGGCACATCAGGTTGAAAAAATTGCCAACCTTTCATTGATAGTACACGCATGAAACTCTAGTCCCCTTTGAAGTAATCTCCTATGCACTTTTTGTACAGTTCTAACAACTTCTGGAAGGCCCTATGGAAGTCCTCTCGAGTGAGCGTGTCAATGACCTTCATCACAGCCCCTTTCATCTCCTCAATTGTCTCATAACGACAGCCTCTGAGCTTAGAGAATAACCAAAAGTCACAGGGAGCAAGGTCTGGACTATAGGGAGGGTAACGAACTGTCTTGATGCCCATCTTGGTCAAATAATCTTTGACAAGGATAGAGTTGTGGACTGGTGCATTTGAAGAGTGCTGGCCTCTTCCGACGGAATCTCTTCCTGAAGTCCCTTAAAACCTCAACATAGTAACCCTAACCCTAACCCTTTGGTGAATCAATTCTGGTATTCTGACTTCCTTACTTCTCCCACCCCTCTCATCATCTCTCACAGACTCCCTGCCTTCCTTGAATCTCTTATGCCACTCAAAAACTGATGCTCGATTCATGCAAGATGCTCCAAAAGCAGTCTGAAGCATTCCATACATTTCTGTGTCATTTTGTCCAAGTTTAAAACCGAATCTTATTGCATATCGTTCTTCTAAAGTGTCCTCTCATCCAGATTGCGTTTTTGATATTCACCAGCTGTGACAATCAGGCTTTAGTAGGGTGTATTCCAATTGCTGCTGTAGCTGTTCCTTTGAACGTGAAATCATAAAAATTGGTCAGTCATCTCATAAGATGTATAGCAATAACATAGTGAATTTTCAAGAGTCTACGACAATTTTAAATGCCTGTATTAAAAAATTCTGGAAACTTATTGAATGCACGTCATAAGCAAAGCGGCGACAAATATCATTGGCAAACACTCAACTCATTAGTTCTGGTTATACAATAACAAAAATCGAAGAAAAGTGGAGGATGCAGCTGCTGAAATGCTGTGATTGTAAGTACGACCAAGATAAGGTACTAATCAGACTAGAGAATGATAAAGATTTCTCATCTAAGATTCAGGAAAATAAAATGAAATATTTGGACATATTCTGTATAGATTTTCTTTTCTTCCTTTTTTTAAATTTATTTTCCATTTTAGATATTTACTCATTTCAGTTAATTGTTAGAATTTTTTAAATTCTTTTTTCATTTCTAGATATTTACTAGCTTCAAGTAAATTGTTAGCTTTTCTTTTCCTTGTTTTATTTTAAAATTTAATTTTCATTTCTAGATATTTACTAGCTTCTAGGAAATTGTTAGCTTTTCTTTTCCTTGTTTTATTTTAAATTTAATTTTCATTTCTTGATATTTACTAGTTTCAAGTTAATTGTTAAAATGTGTGTGTGTGTGTGTGTGCATGTTTGTAATTTTTATGATGGACAAAATTTATCAAATATAAATAAGGCTGGTTAATTTCTTGGTTTTATGGCATATCAACCCTTACTGGGTTATTTCATGCCAAGGTCAGCTTAACAATTATGGTCTCTAATAAGATATAGTTCAAAAATATATCTTCATGATCATTTTAAAGGGATAGACATTATATACTTAGTTGCAATATCAATGTTGTAAGAATTACTGTATCAATTAGGTTAAAAATCATTTTAAGCCATTTAACAGATTTTTTGAGCCGACATATTAATAAAGTGCACAATTATTTTATACACTATATACTTAGTAGCAATATCCCTTTTTTAAGGGCAATGTACTTCAAAATCATTTTAAAATCATTTTAAACAATCTATTTAAATACATTTAAACAATCTATTTGACCAATAGATAGGACCCTAACAAGCACTACCATTGTAGGTTAGGGTGAACCTGGAAGTAATGGCAACAAAGTAGATAACTCTACATTCACCAGAGCTCCTGAACTGGAGCCTCACCACTGAATTCAGTTGAGAGTTGTAAGGATATAAGAAAATCGTTTATGTAGATAATAAAATTACTTATACTTGTGGTCAAACTTTTAACATTTGCACTAAAAATTTGTTTATTTGACAATATCTGATTTTTTGTTTTGTTCTTGTTTATTTTTTTATCTTTATTTTTTTTATTCTTCATTTTAAAAAATTTTTTAAAGAATTTTAATTTTTGTTAATGATGTTTGACTCTAAACTAATCTTTGCCGTTCCGGGTTGCAAGTATGCTTTAAATGCTGCAAACTTGAACAGTTGCCTAATGCATTATTTGACTCTTCAGGTGTAACAGGACGAAGCAAAAACTTAACTCAGGCTGTCATAGCCATTGGAGCTGTGTTGGCCGTGTTGGCTTTGGGCATGCTTCTTGCGTTAACATTTCTTGTGTGTCATCAGATCAAGTAAGTATTGTTGTCAATGAATTCCCATATACACAACTTAGACTAAGGATATGCACTGACATTGTCTTTTATATATGAAATATATATATATATATATATATATATATATATATATATATATATATATATATATGGTGGCACACTTTGTAAAACAGTTATTGTCTTTGAAATTGGCGACACAAATTTAAAACCTGGACAAGACTGATTGCATTTCACTTTGTGCTAATGCCCTTGGGAAAGGCATAAATCCATCTATTTTCCCTCCCACTATGAGTAAATAGTGGGCCAAACTAGTTCTTGAGCTTTTTTTAGGCAACCAGTTTAAGAGAAGGAAAACTGAATTCAAATCAGCTTTACTCCGCTTAAAAACTGACCTGGTGTTGCAATCTGTAAATACATATATAAATAACAGATGTGAAGAAAAAAAGATATAAAAAAACAAACAAACTAAAAACAAAAAACAAACTACCACATAAGAACATTGGATAAAAATAAAGTGCTCATATACTGGCAAGCAGAGCAGTATGAAAACTAAAATGAATGATTTATATCTCCCCTTAGTTGATCTGTTACAATGAGTTTCATATGTTTTATAAAGTGAAAAACAAAAACAAAATCTTTGGATTGAAGTTTGCTAGATATTTGTAAATATTGTAAAAATGGATGACACGGTTAATCATCAAATACTCTTTGATGACAAACATCTAATGATTTATCCTGCTAATAATTTGTTTTTTTTTAATATTTGTTATTTCCAACAAACTTCTGTGTGAAGAAAGTTTTGTTTTTTTTTACTTTTTTATTTTATAAAGCACAAAAAAACTAAACGCAACAAATGAGCTCAAAAAGGTGAGATATGAATTCTTTTAGTTACATATGAAAAAACAATATATTCAAAGGACATATTTATTAATATACGGATAACATGCCAACATTTTTGTTTTTAAAACCATCTTTGTGATTTGTTGTCTGAATTTCTGCGATGAAGCTTTATGATTTTTATCATTAAGGGTATTCGGGTTATTGTCTTCATCTTTATTGTTATTTCCACAACATTTCGGCCGTTATGTCCTCCGGCCTTCTTCAAGTGTTTGTCGAACTCAGGAACCCTACATGGAACTTTGAACTATATCCTTTATTGAATCCACGGGTGGGGGGTCGCCTGTTCTGATTTCATTAGTCATAACCAGGTACAAGTGTTAAGTATGCCTGTATTGTTACTTGCCTGCAGATGATTATCTCCTTAGGGAACCAATGCCTATAACCATTAGGCTATGTGTCCTGCTGGGCTTTGTGATAATGATATTGCGATATTGTCTCATGAGAAAATGCTTAGTATTTTGTTTCAATATGTATGAGACATAATTGGTGTTCAAAAACTTTTAATTCTTAAATTTTATTTTTAACATTAGAACACTAAAGATATTTTCATTTTTTCATTTCTTTTAAAAATGATTTTTGGATGAGACAATATCACTTCATAATTTCACCCTGAAAATGATTTGGAAAAAAAATGAAATGTTTAATGTTGGGATATTATCATGTCTTAATAAATAATTCTTTTTAATACATTGTTTTTTCGTATTTACATACTGTCGAATTTATTTTCATTTTTCTGTAATATATATATATATATATATATATATATATATATATATATATATATATATATATATATTTCTTTAAGAAAAAACAAAACCGGTCACATTAGGATTATAAATTTATTTCCATCCTGTTATGTGTTTTTGATAAAATCAAAAAACACGAAAAAAAATTACAGAACTTCTTCAGATCTTATGGATAAAATAAAATTAGCAGGACTTCTTTCCTGTGTCTATTCTGATTTATCTTATCCATAAGATCTGAAGACGTCCTGCTAATTTTATCTTATCCATAAGATCTGAAGAAGTTCTGTCATTTTTTTCGTGTTTTTTGATTTTATCAAAAACACATAACAGGATGGAAATAAATTTATAACCTTAATGTGACCGTTTTTGTTTTTTCTTAAAGAAATTATTGCTCTGTGATGTTAGTTACATTGAGCACTTTACCAGGAAAATTTAAATGTTCACTGTTGAATGTTTTTTTTTGTCCTGATGGAATTCCTCCCAACTCCGGTTTAACTGGACTGAATCATACTATATATATATATATATATATATAATTGGGAAGCAAGAAAATCAATGACATTTTACTCTGCATAAGCTTATTTATATACGTTTACATATATTATAAACTTTACATTGAGCACTCAATTTAGATAATTCCATTTAAGTATATCAATAGAATCTATTCGTATAATAATAAAAATAATGCATATATATATATATATATATATATATATATATATATTATTCAATCCAGTAAACCCAGAGAAGAGAATAATTCCATATATTGTGTGTGTGTGTGTGTGTGTGTGTGTGTGTGTGTATAATTATTATCGTTCCTGAAAATATTTTTGAATATGTGAAGGTCTATGACTTGATTTTAACACACACCCCCCAACAAAAAACAACACAGAAATAAATAACATATTTATATTTATATTGCAAACCAAAGTGTGTTATCTGTTCACTCATGCTAAAAATTGATAATTATCTAAATATGTCTCAGATCCAAGTGTAAAAACTATTTTCTTTCTTAAAAATTTTCCAGGCTGAGAAACTAAAAGAGTAAAATTGTTTATTTAAATTTATATCTATATATTTCAGGAAATACCCAGCATTTGTTTAGACGAAAGAAATATTTCAAAACACAATTTGCAATATTATGAAATTTCTCTTCTAAAAAAAGATTTGAATAAAATTATCACAAATAAAATTATCACAGATAAAATTCAAACATACAATTTTAAAATATCTAACTCATCAAATATTGAGTATTTAAGCCGAATTATTTTAATTAATTAAAGTTTGAGTAAAGATAAAACACATTTCCTTTGAACATGCAAAGTATAGTGACGGTTCCATCAAGTAATGTTTTTCAATTGAAACATTTCATCTTTCTATGATATGAAAGACCACTAAAAGTTCCAAATTAAAAATAATATTGAATTTATTATCAAAGGAAATATTGTTTGCTGTAATTAATATGGGGCTTTACACATGGATGAACCTGTGTTGACCAACCAGCAAGAACTTATTTACATCAGCTCTGAGTGGACACAAGATATAATTTGGAAGACCTGCCAGGAGCAATGGAGGATGAGGATGGATGGAAAGAGAGAGAGAGTTTGGAAAATTCATGCTGTCAGCATGAGTTGATGATGATGATGATGATGATTTCTTGCTGATAACCATATAAAGGGGTGTCCTCATGGTGGTAATTTACTAAGCTTTTTGCTTAGATGTGGCACAAGGCCATATGAAAGGGGCACCCAATGAGACTCGAACTCACTCGTGTAGGTTTGCTAGTCGAGCTTGCTAACCATTACACCACCAGAGGCACCTAAGGGGGTGTCCTCATGGTGTAATGGTTAAATCACTGGACTGTGGAATTATAGTAAGCGAGTTCAAACTCTAGTCATGCTGTTATGTTCACTTTTGGACTAATTCCCTCAGGAAAAGTTTGAAACCCCTCATCCTCCAAGCTATGGGTTAAATAGTACCACACCTGTTCTTCTAGAAGAATGGCTTTGGCTTTGAATAACCTACGAAGGTTGATATGCCATTAAACAAAGAAACTAAAGAAACTAAACCGAACCATTGAATGACAATGTGAGATGGTATGACAAAAAGCTAGAGAAATTAAGATATGAGAGAAAACATTACATTAAATCTATAAAATTCTATCTTTGCTCTTTCAAAATCCTGGGCTATACTGAATATCACACCAAACTGCATCTGTTGCTTTCAACTGAACTTTTAGAATTAACGTTGCAGATAATTGTGCGGCTACCAAGAAGTACATCTACTCAGTCAGCCTGAATTCTGGTCATGGAATCCCCACTTTTACATTGCTGTTGCCTAGTAGTAATAGAACCAATCAGATGTGCCCTTACACCTGAGACATGGCCCAGTCCATTTGGCTGGTATTAGTGCCACAACCTAGATGTACGTATATCCAGGCAGTCTGAATTCTAGAAGGGGAATTCTTATTTTTACATTGTGATTGCCTTGTAGTTAAGTAACTAGTTAATAAATTTTATATTTTTCAGCCAGGAGCTCAGTGAAGGGCCCAAGGGCTTAAGGGAGCTCAGTGAGCAAAATTTGCTTAATGGTATGAATAAATTTCTAAGTTACGGTTATTAAATTTCTGAACCTTAAACAAGTATACAATTGGGCAAACAAATGATGGTTAATATTTTAAGTAAGAAGCACTTTGAATCATGAAAAATCATCCTTACTTAAATCAGTCCAGGAAACAAATGCACCAGGCATTTGTTTAAGTTTGGTGATTCAGTGAGAACACGTTACATCGAGAAATTGGCTTATTTGAATTCATCTTCTTGACAGTTATGACAGATGTTTGAACTCATTTCTCAAATCGATAAAGGAGTCAGGCTTTAAGCTGATGTAAAAGTTCCCACTGCCACCAATGATAAAGAAATCTTAGATGTGTCTTTAATATTTTCTCTTATTTTTACTGTTTTTAGCCATTAAGGACATACCTCAAAAACTGACTCATTGCCCTAGTGGGTAGAGCGTTCGACAATGGTCTGGGAGACCTGGGTTCAATCCCAGGTCGTGTCATACCAAAGACTTTAAAAATGGTACTTGATACCTCCTCGCTTAACACTCAGCGATATAAGATACATATCAAGAGTAAAGTGGAGCAAATCAGGGAAAGGGGTTGCGCCTTTCCCTACACCTCGGTGTAGTAGCTATTGAAAAGGGAGCCCTCGGGTCCCCCTCGACTAAGGTCGCCAACTTTACTTACTTACTCACTTATTGGATTAAATTGTGATCTCTTCTTGAGATTTCCCCAAAGGGGTATATCGGGGTATGATAATAAACAGCATCTGATGGTGAAGCTCCAGTTTTGGAGATCGGGAGAGTATAGAATACACCTTCATTGCCATTACTCCTATTTCCATTTTGACTTGGAGTGGTAGTACTTGTTAGTCCCACTTATGCATCAAATAGATCAATTGAAAAATTATTCAGTTTTGATGGGACCATGTACAAAAAAAACAACTTTTGGCACAGAAAATGTAGATATGATTATACAATGAATGTGATTCCCTAACCTCTTGTTAAAAATAACTCTAAATGGATTGACATGACATTAAAATCTTTCAAGCAATCATCTTTCAGAGTTATTTATGTAAAAGTCAGTTTAACTTTTGTCCAAAATGATGGCTGTTTATAAAATATGCATTTGATGTTGTCGTCTCTTTGAACTCAAAAGAAAAAAAAACCGTGAAAGTTTTACTTTTCATGTTTGAAACCTCTAGAAAGTTTATGAGGGAAAAAAAAAACGAAACAAAAAAAAAATGAATATTTGTGCTCAGGATAAAAAATTCTTTGGAAAACCTCAGAAATTTCTCAATGATGAAAGAATTCTTAAAGAAATGTATTTATCTAATACGTACTCCCTCAGTGCCATGGATGTGACAAAAGGTTAGATTAGGATGAGAATCTCCAGGAACGACTTAAAAAAAGAATTTGAGAAAGGTGAAATACAAAAATGATGAGAACTTGCATAAAAAAGTATTGTTTGAATGACACATTGGAACACAGAAAGACCTTTACTTGAAAAGGAAGAATGTCATTGCTGAAATAGAATAGATGCTGCTGACTTGCATAATTCATATTAGTTGCCAAGATGTTGCCATTTTGAAAAAATCTGGATGAAGATGAGGGAGCATTTATTCTCTCTGTGAACATAAAAGAATAAACCTAAATGTAGACTAATGAGGAGCATTCAGTATCCAAATATGTCAACTTCGAACAATCGCTTGTTTTATTCCATCCAACATTTGTAGTATAGGACCAAAAAAATGAAAGCGTTGTGTCTGATAAAAAGAAATGAATTCACAGAAAAGAAACACTCAAAACTTGAATCTCAAGGAAGAAAATAGTAGTTGTTTTATTTTCAGGAATTACAGCAGACTATTGTTAAAAAGTTCGTTCAATAGCGTTCTTACTCTCCTCTTTTTTTTTTTTGTCACTATCAAACGTCTTCTTTTTTTATCACTCTTTCCCTCTGTGCACTTTAGCTAGCATTCATAGAAAAGGTTCACCTTCCTCTTCTTGGCAATGGTGGTGGTGTTTTTATCATCGGCCTGTTGATGTTTATCATACGGTTCCAGGTGAGCATTGTCAGAAGATAGCGGTTTCAAATCCTACCCGAGGGGCCAGAGGTTTACTTGGTCAAAAACGTGGTGTGATAGACAACAACTATGGAAGGCATTAATTACTGGGGATATGGTTACAAGATTCAGCATTCCTATCCGAGGTCGCGGTAAATCACCTGAAGAAGGCCAGAGGTGAAATTTGGCCAAAACGTAGTGAAAGAAGAAACAACACAAAAACTACCAAGATAAGGACAAAAAGTCCGCAATAAATGAAAAATTAATTCTCAGATTAAGAAGCCTCATCTCAAAAAGATTCGAATTAAAAGACAATTTATCATATCAGTTGGATTGCTATGACAGGCTGGGCTCTATATGATATGCATCGTGCGGCGTGCGCCTCTGTTGAAACCTGTTCGAAAACCTGTCTTGAACTGCCAAAATCTCGCTACTTGATTTTCTTATATAGTGATTTGATGGAATCTTTTCGAAGGTTCCTGAAGGTTCGATGCTCATCATTGGAACTGTTGTGCAACACGTGAAAGTTCACATGAGATTATATTAAAATCACGCTTTTTCTCTACAGGTCACTCTGCCTGCACGAGCGAGGTTTGTGACATTTTTTTTGATCATCAGACCTTTGTACCCAATGACTGATGACAGCTGATGTGCTTGAATGTTCTTTAACCTTGAGAACGCCGCACTTTAATGACGGCGCTTGTCTGTAATATTACACATTCTCTGTCAATTTTGCAATTCTGAAAATATCAAGATCCCCCCAAAATTCCTGAAATTGAAATAAAGACCCCATATACAAAGAGTGACCTGTCTCTGTTCTGAAGATCTGAGGAGGAGTACTCTTTACTCCATGTCCGTTCTGACTCAGAGTGCTTGTACCTGTTGATCAAATGAATCTGTTAAAACCTCATTCACATTTGATATATAACCATATGGGAAAAAATCTTCCGAAAAGACAACACAAAGAATGTAAATACAAACATACCAAGAAACTGATTTTCTAACCTCAAGATACAAAATAACCAGAGACAGATTGACATGCCATTAAAATCAATCATATATATTTCACCCTTATTGCTCTGGTATCCAATTACTGGGTTGGGGGTTTAATCATCAGCAAACTATGGATATAGACAAGATTGTGGAACCTTTGCTAAAAATAAAACGATTTAAATCTGTGCATCAAAGCAGTTCTATATACATATGATTTATCTTCATTGAAGTCACAAACGTTCACAAGCATTTGGTTTATCAACTTACAAATTGTATTTTGTATTTGAATTTTACACAACATTCAGTTACCACCAGTTGAATAAATTCAACATCACAAGAAAGCTGGTGATAACTGGGCTGAAACATTGTTAATAAAAAAAAGAAAATGAAATCATAAGGAAATAATCCAATTCGAAGAAAAAAATATATGAAAAGGGATAAATTATATGATCCAGGGAAAATCTGTCTCTGACTGAAAAATGAAATTTTACTGATGATTACAGTTATAATGACACAGAAGTTAACTATGATAAAAATTCGATCACAGCTCATTCAAAAAACAAAAGTTGTTATCTAAAGACAAAATGGCTGGACTTAAAGTGATGTTTAAGAAATGATGGAAATTAGAATTTTAAAAAATTATTTAAATAATTAGTTTTTAAATATTTAGCAAACAGAGGGAACTTTTAGTATTTATTGATTTATTCAATTTTCATATCCAACATTTCCTTTTAAAAAAATGTTCGTTTTATTTTTTTTTGTTCTATTAATAAACACAACATTAGCCCAGACATATTGATGAAATGATATTTTTAAAAATTGATACTGAAAAATTGTAGTTAAAAAAAAAAGATCAACACACTATATCAATAGTTACTGTAAAGGGAAGTAATAAAATCATAGAGTTATTTCCCTTGGCCTTTTCAAAACGGCATCGAGAATTTGTCTCCCTTAGATTGTAAAAAGGTAAAATAAGTAGAGTTAAAATGTTAAACACGAACACACGCGTCTGTGTTTATATGTATATATATATATATATATATATATATATATATATATATATATATATATGCATATAAAAATTTATGTATGTTTATATATTTTGATGTGAGCGCGCGCGCACACACACACACGCACGCACACACACACACATTATATATATAATTTTTCTTGAAAAATTACATATATATATATATATATATATATATATATATATATATATATATATATAATTTTTCAAGAAAAAGTCTTAATGCCAAAAAAACGTTTATAATAGCAAATACACACACACACACACACACACACACACACACACACACATTATATATATAATTTTTCTTGAAAAATTATATATATATATATATATATATATATAATTT
>CAUZXS010004451.1:0-22500 GCA_963585895.1 Sepioteuthis lessoniana
GACAGTAAGTCGCCTCAAACTATTGTTATTATTATTATTATTATTATTATTATTATTATTATTATTATTATTATTATACTTGTTTTGCACACAAGCGTTAGCTGATAGTCTATCAATCGAGTCTGAATGACACTAAGTCTCCTCAATTGTCCGGCACTCTTCTCAGTATTCTGGCCAACTTCATTATTATTATTATAATTATTGTTATGGCTGGAAGTTTTTCACAACACCGTTAGACGATGGATTTTCACTAGAGATAGTGACGCTGAATACATGTTTCAGTTTGGATTCTCTAATTTTATTGAGTATGAAATCATAGTGAGAATATGTATTCATATATATATATATATATATATATATATATATATATATATTTATATATATATATACATATATATATATATACATATATATGAGTGTTGCATGGTGGAATGTCAGTAATAGTGAGAGAAAGAGATAGTCGACGACGACAACAACAACAGATGAATTGATGTAATAATTTTAGCTGGTTTAAGAATGAGCTCTCGCAACACATACATACAAATTATATAGATAGATAGATAGATAGATAGATATTGCCATCAACCCAATCACGTTTATTCAACTCTCTCAGTATATATATATATATATAAAGAGAGAGCAAGAGAGGGAGAAAGAGAGCAATATATATATATATATATATATATATATATATATATATATACCTCTTTGTGGTATATTTTTACATTAATGTATGCATACGTGTATTCGCATATATATATATATATATATATGTATACATGAATACGAAAATATACCACAAAAGTATATATATATATATATATATATATATATATATATATATATGCTGCCTGAAAGGAAAATATTCTTGCAGACGATTCAGTTCTAGTGTAATTTTGATCTTCAATTCGTGCTCTTTAAAAATAGATTTGGGCAGTTATACAATGCTTAATTCTTTCTTTCTTTCTCTTTCTCTCTCTCTCTCTCTCTTTCTCTCTCTCTCTCTATATATATATACGAGTGTGCATAGATTCTTTAATGCGCCTATGTTCATCGAGCGCCTTAAAACAAATTCACTTAATACCTGTCAACAGCCTTTTGTCTCTTCTCCTGATCTATTTTCATCGAAAATATGTTTTTTTTTTCATAAATATTAATCATCTATCAAAGCGCGTCTTTCGTGTTTACGATTAGATTCTGTTCGCAGGTGCATGGGACAACAGATACACCATTCCTTTCAGAAATTCTATTCATATAAAGATTACTTTAGCAAAAAAACATACTATTTTCATTTGACAGGCATTATTTCAGTTCTCTGAACCCTACATTGCGCTACTACTGAAGAAAACACATTGTTTTACAAAAATAAGTAAACACTGATTTCATTTGTATATTATTGGTACTACTATTTGTAGTGTAAGATGTTTTTGTATAGTTTAGGTGTTTCTGGAGGAGCTTTGTATGGAGTAATGATTCTCGTCATAGTAAGGGGAATCGGTTATTTGAGTTCAAATCCTGAACGAGGTTTTTTTGTATCTTTGCATTTTTGCATAGTGCTATTTTTCCTCCACTTAAGATCAAATAGAAGAGCAGAAAGGGCACTTTCACCATGTTATAGCAATTGATAGAGGAGAAGGAAAACTATGAACTCTGACAAGTTAGACATGGATGAGCTACTCGAGGCTATTCCTGAAAAGCATCTAGAATGAGAATGAGATGATGTCCAAGTGTTGTGGTCTTTGAATAATAAACGAAATTATAATGAAATTTTGGACTTTTATTTCAGCAAGAATATTGAAAAAAACAAAACAAAAAAAAAAAACTGGGAGATACAATTTGAAAGACAGAAATTTAGTTCTTTCTCAACCCGTTTAGACCAACATAAAAAGGAGGAGTCAAGTTAACTTGCTCACAACTGCTCTCTGCAGACAGAAGACGTAGACTGGAAGACCTGCCGGGAGTGATGAATGATAGTGACGAATGGCGTGAGAGAAAGAGAGAGAGAGAGAAAGAAAGAGAGAGAAAGAGGGGTGAATCTGTGCTAGCAGTGCGACTCGGTGATGATGATCAGAATGAAAAAAAATTAAGATTCCTTCTCTAAGAACGGTGAATTTCAAACCACCATCACAGCTGAGGTGAATATCTTAACATCTCAACGGGAGTAGAAGGTAGCAAGTCGCCTCAAGTCTCCACGACTCTTCTCAGTATTCTGGCCGATCTCAACAATGTTGTAGTTTGGATGAACTCGATTTTTCCTTTGATATCCACCTTTTCCAGCCCTCTTTACCAAGTCATTCAGAACCATTCCAAGTGCGCTAAGTTCAGTTGGTATCACAGTCATAATGATATTTCACAGCTGTTTTAGTTCTCTGGCAAGGTCCAAGTACTTGTGTTTTTTATCATTTTCTTTGATTTTTACTTGGTGGTCAGCCAGAACGACAAAGTCCACAAATCTGTAGGGTTCTTTTTTTCATTTTTTAATTATCACTAGGTCTGGTCTTCTAACTGGGTGTTGGTAATTTGTTTGTATCCAAAATTCCTCGAGAACTTTGAAAGTCTCATTCTCCTGGACGAGTTGTAGTTTGGTAGTGTTGATTCTCAAATCGGCCTCGGCAGGTGGCCATCGATTGGCGTCTGAGAGACAGGAAGTTGCTCAAGTCTCAATAAGTCTCGTTTGTATTTTGGCCTATCTCAACCATTAAGTTGTCTGAATGGTTTTAATTCTTTTCCCGATTTACAACTCTGCCAGTCTCTTTTCGAAGCCTTTGGAGACCTTCCATGTGCGTCAATTACAAATGGGTCAACCTCAACCTTCTTTTCTAAAGCTTTTGTAGTTCTCTAGCAAGGCCCACGAACATATCTGTCTTTTTATTTTGATTCTTACTCTGGGGTCCGCTCGGATAGCAAAGTCCACTCTACAGCAAAGTCTGTTTTTTTCTTTTGTTTTTTTTTTATTGTCACTAGGTCTATTTTTTTTATTGTCACTGGATCTATTTGTATCTCAAAATCTAGAAGAATCTTATGCGTCTCAAATTGTTGCATATTGACCTCCGACCCGGTCAAGCTGTCAAAAGAAGAAATGCACCTGTGTATAACAGGTGCATCCGGTCGAAGATATCAGGAGATCAGGGGCGACCTTGACTGTCGAAGGGTTGAATTGAGTGCGAAATTGTGACGCTCACAGAAAGTAGGTGGGTGTCAAATTATTATGCAACCCCAGCGACAGGAAGTTCAGATCAGTTGGAGAGAAGATGCTAAAATGAGAACCATGTCCCAGCATAGGCTGGTCCCCCAGGCCTCCGGTTGAGCAGCCCAGGAGAACAGGAAAGAAAGGTTGAGATAGCCAGAAGAGTGGGGGTCACTATGGTGCTGTTCTGTTCCGTCTCCAATTCACCTCTCACACATAACCAATATCAACCCTTTCGCAACCCTTCCGAGAATAAAGTGTGAGAGGTATATTTTTCTAAAGAACTGTGTCCTCTCGTCTTTATTGCGTCGTTATGTTTCTGAATGTATATGTGTATGTATAGTTGTTCATGGCTATACAACAATATATTATTATTGCTATTATTATTATTATTATTATTATTATTAATCAAGTTTTTCACACAATCGTAATCTGAGAGATAAGTCTCTTCAGCGTTCCATGACTCTTCTCAGAATTCTAGCCGCTCTCAACAATGCTTTATTTCGGATGGTCTCGATTCTTCATCTAATTTCTAATTCCTCAAGTTTTTCTTCCAAGTCTTTTGCGACCATTCCAAGCGCAAACTGACACTGACAATTTGTTTTTGGGAAATCACCATTGGCAAAACTGAAACTGGTAAAACTGAACTTCGCAAAACTGACACTGGCAAATCACCAGTGGGAAAATAACTCTGGCAAATCACCAGTGGCAAAACTAGCACTGTCAAATCGCCACTGGCAAAACTGACACTGGCAAATCACCATTGGCAAATTGCCACTTTCAAAACTGAAACTGGCGATTCGCCATTGGCAAAATTGATCCCGGTAAACTACCACCGAGAAGCTTACACTGGTAAAACGGCCCTGGGGAAACTAAAACTGGCAAACTGCCACTGGTAAAGGTTGATGATTTATCCATCATCCTGATCGGTTAAAATATATATTCTTGAATATTTTTAGTAGAAAAAATATTTCTTCAGTTATTTTGGGTTCTGATCGTTCAAACTTTTTGTGGCAAGTCAAATATTATTGCCAACGAATCTCACAGAAATTTTAAAAAGAGCGCGAAAGTGCCTATGGGTCAATAAAAGCCATTTTCTTTGAGAAAAATTAATACTATCATAATTTTTATTTTACTTTGAAAGTTTTTCACATCAACATTAACTAATGATTTTCCCCTGGAGTGAGAGTGACAGCAAGTCACTTCAAATCTCAGTAGTAGGGCCTATCTTGATCATGCTATAGTCTGAATGGTCTCAACTTGTCCTCTTATTTCTAAGCCTTCTTGCTTCTTAACCAAATCTTTTGGGGATTATTCCAAGCAGACTAGAGACAATTGGCATCACAGTCACCTTCATGTTGTTATATTGTCATCGACAGCATCATAACGACACAATAATAAAGACAGACGCAGGAAGACTTCTTTATAAATATATATTACCTCTCACTTTATTGCAAGGGTTCGAAAAGGTTAATCAAGGTTTGCGTGTTAGAGGCTGTTGGAGACCGAACATAACTACAACATTTTGACCCCCACTCTTATGGCCGTCAACGTTGTGCCTTTCTCGTTCTCCTGCTGCTCAAGCGGAGGCCCAGGTCCCACCCTGCCGGGTGATGGCTTTCTTTACAGCATCTTATCAGCATCTTCTCTGGACCCCAATTCAATCAGGGCCCCCGAGGGCCCCTTCGGCCGGGTGTGGCTTTCCCTACCACATCTCGTCTACCTCCTACTCCAACTCGACTCCAACTGCAACTCGAACTCTGTCTTGACTGAGTTATATAATAGTTCAACGCCCACTCGATCGCCCACTCGATCGCCCGCTTGATCTTTGAAATCGCATGTTTAATCGTCATCAAGCGGAAATAACTGTCATGCAGTTCAGAGGTCACTCTCTTCCGGTGCGTCAGTCTATGAGAGTATCATGGAATTTTTTAGCTCGTCCCATTTCATCAGCCAATTTCCGCCCACGCGATTTCCTCTCATAACTGCCACTAGAATGTGTCACTTCCTTCCGGTGCATCACCTTGGATGGCATTTTGGGCCGGGTCGAAGGTCAAAATATTACAATGTTCCATAGTTTCTTTTTTTAGTTCTTGAGCAAAGTTCAGATATTTATGTCTCTTTTCACTTTCTTATGATTTTACTTTGTGGTTTGCCATGACGGCAAAGTCCATTATTCGGCAGGTTCTCTTTTTGTTGTTGTTGTCGTTGTTGTTAACAATCACTAGATCTAGGCAATCCATTTGTATCTTAAAATCCCAGAATACTTTGTGCGTCTCATTCTCCGAGACGTGATTGGTTGAGCGTATACCACTTGTTCAAATGTAAATTTCTAGTACAATTTCCTGTACATCACCCTTAACACTAAGTCTTGTCAAATTTTATACTTCATTATTATTATTATAATTATTATTTTGAGGGTTTTTCGCACTAACGAGAGGTGATAGTTTCTCGCTGGATTTTGAGTGATAGCAAGTCTCCTCAAGCCTCCAGAACTCTTTTCTTGTCGATCTTTGCAATCCCGTCGTTTGGATGGTCTCTGCTCGTCTTCTTATATGCAAGTCTTCCAGTCCCTTTATCAATCTTTTGGTTATTATTATTTACTTATAAGAGTTTTTCTCATCAGTTTTCGCTGATGGTCTTTCACTGCAGTTTGAGTGACAGCAAGACTCCGCAAGTGTCCGGGACTCTTCTCAGTATTCTGGCCGTTCTCAATAATGCAGTAGTTTGGATGGTCTCCACTCAACCTTAAATAATTACTTAGTTACTGTACCGAAAGCTCCGATCACAATTCATGTTCCATAGTCTTTTTCAATTCCCTAGCAAAGTTGAGGTATGTATCCTTCTTTTCACATACTTTCAGTTTTATTCTGTGGTCAGCCGGGACAGCAAAGTCGAGAATTTTAGAAATTCTCCTTATTATTATTATCATTATTATTATTCTATTGAGAGTTTTTAGCACCAGCAATAGCTGATGGTTTCTTACAAGTGTTTGAATAACAGGAAGTCTCCTCATGTCTCCAGGAATCTTCTCAGTATTCTGTCCGGTTTTAATAATGCTGTATTTTGGATGATTTCCACTCGTCCCCTCATTTCCATGTCCTCCCGTCCCTCTTCTAATTCATTGGCTAAAATGTCATCATCTGTCAAAACGTTGTGTTTGCTAATGCATCTGATGCCACTGATATTAATATCATTACTATGAATCGAACGCCATTATAAGATATCCATTTTTTCATTGAGTCGACAGCATTTGAATACGAAACTATTTCTTGTATAATAATGATCTTGAAATTGAATAGGACTAAAACAGCAACAATCAAGTAAATAAATACCCAACTTATTGGTATCATTAGAATGACATATTCCTATACTGTAAACCTGTTTGAATGAAAATAAATTCCTCTTGTCTAGTATATGACAGGATGTCTATAAAGTCTCATTCACACAAAACAACATGCACACGATTATTGAATCAATGTTTTTACATTTCATTTCCCTTTTTTATTATATACGAAACGACGAGAGAACACATGAGTTGCCGTTTTCATAAAGGTCTGTGATGATAATAGTGCTTCTATTCCAGAAGAAGAGAAGCATTATAATCATAAGTCCATGATTATCAAAGTTATACCGACACTTCAGATTATTAAAAAAGATTATTAGTTCGTTTAGTTAGTCAATATGTCTGCAGCTCGATCATATTTACCAACCCCTCCGCTCGGGCAGGATATGACACAAGGTCAATTTTTAAGCGGAGTTTAACAGGTTTCAATTCAGAGTTTTCCTTCTCCTAGACTAGTTGCCTCACCAAGGCTGAAGAACCTAGTCTGCCCTACTATTTACCCATAGCTGGAGGGAGAATAATTGGATTCATACCTTTCCTAACGGTATTAGTTCTATGTGAAATGCAATCAGTCTCGTCCAGGATTTGAACTCGTGTCGCCGTGTCCATATCCTGCGACGATAACCATTACACCACGGGCACCTCCAGTGTCTGCAGTTTGATAATGGTGAACAGAAAAAAATTTAATTAAAACGACAATTTTTTAAAATTATTCATTTGTTTTCTCTCAAAATAAATCTTTTCCATTTCTATTCACTGTTCGATTTAAATATTTTGATACAGTAAAATATCTAATCAAAATCCAGCTAATAATTACATATCAGGCCTCAGCTTATTAATGTCCCCTCGTAAGAATTATATATATATATATTCCAAAATAAAAATAAAAGATTCGGTCATATTATGATGATAAATTAATTGATAAATCGCAGTTTCTTCCATGCCGCAGTCGTATCAATACCACCATATCGATGTACTCTATGGACGCTAACTAAAGGTATGGAGAAAAAGCTTGACGGCAACTAAACAAGAATACTGCGAGCAATATTGAAAAAGGCATGGAGGCAGCACCCCACAAAACAGCAGCTGTATGACCACCTACCACCCATCACGAAAACTATCAAAGTTTGAGGAACCAGACATGCGGGACACTGCTGGAGAAGTAGGGACAAGCTCATAAGTGATGTCCTCCTGTGGACCTCGTCACATGGACGTGCAAAGGCGGGAAGACCAGCTCGAACCTACACACAGCAAGTCTGTGCCGATACGGGATGTAGCCCTGAAGACCTGCCAGAAGCAATGGACGATGGGGAAGGGTGGCGAGAGAGGGTCAGGGATATCCGTGCTGATTGTGATGATGAGGTGAAATAATTTTTTTTAGCCTGGTTGTGAATTAGGAAAGAGTTATTTGCATCCATTTTTTGTTTGAGTTGATCTGAAGAAGTCCGGATAATTTTTAGAGCATTTATTCATATCAATGCTTTTTAAACAGATGGAAATAAATTTGTCATCATTATGTGGCCGATTTGTTGTTGTTTTTTATTTTAGAAAAAAAATTAGACATTTTATTTGCATTGAGCTCATGAGCAGGACTATTTAATTTTAATACTTTACATTTGAATGTTTAATTGCTATAAATTGTTTCCACCTCCGGATTAACTGGATTTATTACTGACTTTATACATATATATATATATATATATATATATATATATATATATATATATATATACCTGTTTGATGATAGTGTGCTCCGATTGAAATTTCAAGCCCTGGATTTCACGAGTTGATCCTCGACCCTTTTTAAAAATCCTTATATATTTATCCGGAATATATATTTCATAAGGATAAGGATTTATTACAAAATTCCGAATGTTTAATATCTGCAGAATATTTAACAATAAATAAACTCATCCTCTCAATATCATACCTTTTCATCATTCTCTCTTTCTCTCTTTTTCTCTTTCTCTCTCTCTCTCTCTCTCTCTATATATATATATATATATATATATATATATATATATATATAAGAAGAAATGGAAAATAAAATTGATATGTTTCGCTATAAGGCCCTCGTCATCAAAAAATTAACTACCTTCTGAAGAATGTAATCCTATAGATGAACGTCACTTGAATTACCTGTGTTTTCTTCCTTTTCCCTTCTGTCTCACGGTCTGTGTGTGTATGTGTGCGTGCGCGCCCGTGTGTGTGTGTGTGTGTGTGTGTGTGTGTGTGTGTGTGTGTGTGTGTGTGTGTGTGTTTCACTCTCTCTTTTTATATATATATATATATATATACTCTTGCTGTGTTTAAAGGTTGTTGCACCTTCAGAGAGAGAGAGAGAGAGAGACAGACAGACAGACAGAGACAGAGACAGAGAGACAGAGAGAGAGCTTTATATCTGGGATGGTTGATGCATCATCAAGAATCGAACCTGCCCTAAGAAATTTTGCATTTACTGTACTGAGAGAGATTCGGTTTTTATCACCGAGTGAGGCTCCAAATAGTAGTCTCTTGTGTGGGGTCGTTAACAGCCCTGACAATATTAACAGCACCAAATTCACCTCTAATAATTATTATTAATTTTAATGATAGTAATTAATTTCATGTGATCCATTGGTTTCCTTGAGTCTGAGCGTTAATATCAGTAATTACTTTAAGTTATAAATACCTTTGTTGGCTTTACAACAGTGACAATGTTATTAATTATGAATTCATTAATGAAAGTTAAATGAATTACCACGCAATAAATAAAACTAAAATCTCTACGTTGTAAGCGATGCCCAGTCACTAACTGATAATCAGTTCACCATGCTTATAAATCTCAAAATTCCACATGATTATATATCACCAGATAAATCCCGTATAAAACAAAATAATTTCATGGTAGTAAATCATATTTATTTGTTATATAATATAATCAGTATTTGATTACATGAACTGCATCATTTCATGTTATTGAGAACAATAGCTAGAAGGGTATTTGGCTCGGATTCCTTTGTTAGTACTGTTAAAATCCACGATAACCATGAATCGTACATTCATGGAAGAACCAATAAATCCTGATACTTTAGCTTTAGCTGGACTGTCAACTAAAATTATCACCGAATAATACTTATTTGTATACACCACTGAAGAAGTACATTAAGAAAAAAAATGATATGTTAAGAAATAAACTTATTGAGTAAAATAAATGCGGTTTCTCACACACGTATATATATATATATATATATATAATTAAGTAAAGTTGGCGACCGTATTCGAGGGTGACCCGAAGGCTCCCTTTTCGATAGCTACTACACGAAGGTGTAGGGGAAATGTGCTACTCCTTTCACTGGATTACTCCACTTTACTGTTCATCCTTACTTTATAATGCTGAGTGTTAAGCAAAGTAGTATCAAGTACTATTTTTTGAGTCTTGGGTATGACTCGACCTGGGATTGAACCCAGGTCTCCCGAGCCATTTGCAAACACTCTAACTATTATGCCAATATATATATATATATATATATATATATATATACGTTATATATATATATATATACCTTATATATATATATATATATATGTGTGTGTGTGTGTGTGTGTGTGTTATAACTATTTCTATAACTCTAGCGGCATGAAAAAAGCAGATAATGCAATTTTTTAATTAAAAAAATGATATTACAAACCGATATCTGGAAAAAAAAGTTGATAAAAAGGAGAAAAGACAAAAAAAACATCCGTACTACTTAAAAATAAACATCCAGTACACAATGCCAAGCAATAAGAAAAAACACTGAGTTACCAAAGCGAATACGTAAAAGTGCTCAATATACTAAGTAGAGCCAAACTAGAATACTTAAAAAGAGCCAGAAACTTCCTCCCCTGCTTTCACCTACCGGATCTTGAGGATAATTCTGACAAAAGAGGGTGGCCCCAACGACATTTTATTATCAAAGTGGCCATCAGAAAGAATAAAGAAATTATCATAACAAAAGAAAACAAACCCATATTCAATCTGCTTGGGAGCCAAGCTTTTTTATGCCTGCAAGTATTTAATATTTCAGATCTCTGATTGAGCAATTCATTGAGGTTATCATCATAATCATCATTACCCTCTCTCGCCACTTCTCCCTATCGTTCATCGCTTCTGGCAGGTCTTCAGGGCTACATCTCGTATCCTCACATTTTAGTAGTTTTTGTTGTTTGAGCTCTGTAGCTGATTTTTCGAACACTGAGGCCAGGGCTCCAACCTCAGCAGGACGCGCCCCTTTTTTTACCCGCGCGAAAAGCGATGCTGTTTATATATGTGGTTTGAGTGTGGGTAATGGTTATCTTTCGATGGCTGTTTTTATTCTCATCTATAGAAGCCACTCTTATAGATGAGCAGCAGTAGTTCCCCGATCGAACTGACGATCCAGAGCGTTAAGCCACAAGACTCACACGTCCTGGTCCAGGTTAGGCATTGCGTTTGGCCGTCAGAGGGTTTAATTCAAATACCTTTACGTCAATCATGCTGCTTCCCCTGTGTACCTTTAAAAAAAAGAAGAAAAGTGTGTGGGGGAGTATTTCCCTTTCCTCCATATAGTGAAGGCAACCTCTATCACCAGCCTTGAATTTTCGGCATTTCTTGAATTATTTCCCATTTTAATATAGGATCTATTCCTTGATTCTCTTTGACTTCCCACACATAGATAAACTAGTCCTATATATATAGCATTAAAGTGAAGAACGCGACGATGTCTGGCAGAAACGATCACAGATGCAAACTACGCAGATTCTCAAGGGCTTCTTGTAAATACACCTGCGTAAGCCAAATGTTTGCTCTGTATCTTGGAATTAGCAAGAGCAGGCATTGGCCTCTAGGTGACTTCAGATAAAGCAGAACTCATCAGTTTTAAACATGCTTGAGCTATCTCTACATTTAATGACAATCCTCTAAAATAAGTAAATCACTTCTAATATGTCAGCAGGTAGCAGCATCCCATCAACTGAAATGTATATCAATAAACAAATGGACTGCAACAGACCGATAAGCAACCATCTCTCTAATGAAAAGCAAACGGGACTTCTTCCAAGCAGTTACCGAGTCAGTAATATTATATGACTGCACTTTAACAAAACGAATCTAAATATGTACAACACAAAGTTGCTGTGTGTCGTTTTGAACGCATCCTGGATGCTTCACCTCTCTAGAAATTGCAGCTTAATGGCCACTTATGTCCTATCTCTCAAGCCATAAGACAAAGAGTACTGCCGGAGTACCATGGACGAACTTATAAATGAAGTTCTTTTGTACGATCCCACATGTGAACAAAAAACGTTAGCCGAAAAGCAAAGACATATTTATCAGCTGTGTGCGGATAATGGATGCCGTCTAGATATGTCAAAAGAGATGGACTACTAAGACGGATGGTGAGAGAGAGAAAGTTAAGAAAATATGTGAAATCAGCAAGATGATGATGATGATAAGTGGGTTGTAAAGAGCATGGGTCAATACATTGTGTAATATAATAGCCGAGGGATTTCGGTTCATGCCTTTGGGTTTAGTTAGGCTGAGAACCTTTCGGCTCAGCACATGGGTTAGTTAGGTGCAACCTTGATGCAGGTGGTAACGCGTGCGCGTGCACGGAGCAGACATGCCCCTCAGAGATGTCACAATAGCCTGAGATGATGAAACGGATGACAAAGTGCGGGTAACGTCACGCACCGGAAGCAAGCGGAGGATTTGGGGGATTTCGAAGAAAGTCGGAGAGTTGAAGCTAGACGCCGAACGAGGAGGTTTGACTTTTGGGGCTCGCTGAGGCAAGACGAATTTGCGCGCCATGGGTGCCGCACGAGATAGGGGCCAGATGAATAAGACAGCATAGCAAGATTGTGTCTTCCCTCCTTATGTCGAAACCTTTAACTCAAAAGTAATAAAAAGGTTTCGTACCTGATCAAAGAAGTCGTTACGTGTTTTCGAATTTCGAGATTCCTATGTTCTGAGTTTTCTATATGAACATTATGTATATATGTTACCAACATTCCACGTCCATTTCGCACATAGCCATATTTTTGTATCTACCAATGGTACAATTGTACTGAGACTCTATTGATTGAGGTTTTTCACTGTGTAACTATGACAGTCATCGTGGCAGTCGTCTCGCCGGTTCTTTATGTTTTATATTAGAGTTCTTAGCGAAGTGTCTCATACCCTCAGTTCTGCTATATCCCTACAATCCACCCTTGGCTTCTTGCTACACCTATATTTTTTCCCCAAACTGAACAATGACAGAGTTTAGACCGCAGTTAGTAACGAATTATCACTTTTTCAGATGCGATTTGGTTAATGTATTTGAGGGAAAAATCTACATTTTTTTCCTTCAAGAATACATTTCCTTTTAACCTCGTTTAATTTTTCTTAGATTAAACGAATATTGTTTACAATCATATTTGCGTTAAAGATGTCCATCTGTTCCTTGCCGAATCATCTGCAGCAGTTCACATACATATTCTCTAAGGCATAAGTACATTTTCTCTCTCCCATAGTGTCATACTTGCATAAAAGAATTATCATACGCAAAAAATCTGTCCATTTATTTTTAAGCTAACAATTACTGGGATACTTCATAACACGAATCTTTAATATATCAATTTAAAAAATGTACGCCTTGACTGATTTTATCTTTCCTTACAAGAAAAGATTTTGTACTTTTGTTTTTTCTGCAATTTTTTCACACAATATAAAGAAATGAAAATTATGAATTCGTCGATTGAATCTATACATGCATTTCCGCCATTATCCGTTACAAACATATATATATATATATATATATATATATATATATATATACGGGGTTGAACATTCTGGCGAAGGAATTAACAGCTGCCACTCGTATAATGCAAAGCTCTTCTAATGAATCATGCAATCTGGTATCCGGTAACGCAAAATGTAAACAAACAAAAACAAATACATAAGGCGTTATAATTCCCGAGCTAACGTATGTCGCCATTGGTAAGCGGTAAGATACTAAGTCTAACGTAATGTTGGGCTGGTTTCGATTCCAGATTGAAGCGTCTTGCGTGTCTAGCCACACGGAAGAGTTGTAATACAACGAAACAGTCTGTCAGTAGATGACAATATATATATATATATATATATATATATATATATATATATATATTTCATCATTCAACGTGTGAAAGCACGTGCCATACTCTGTCCTCATCAGCCGCCAACTAGGGTGATAACACAGTTTCGGAAGCTACCAGGCAGCTTTTGCCACCGGACAGTGGATGACAATATATATATATATATATATATATATATATACGTGTAATATATAAAACAACGACAATAAGTGGATTCTAACAGGTTTGAATTAAGAATTTTCGTTCTCCCAGACCGGTTGACATTCTATGGTTAAAGAGACGAATCTGTCATACTATTTACCCTTAAATGGAGACAGAATAGTTTGATGCCTACTTTTTTCGCTGTATTATGGATCTGTGAAATGTAAACAGCCAAGTACAGAATTTGAACTCGGGTCGCCGATTCGATTTCCTACGATGATAACCAACGAGCACATCCTACCATATCAACTTAATCATTGTGAAAGTATTCCTTCGCACCCCCTCTTCTGGTTTGCTTGCAAATTACATCAGGGCCAAATTACTAGTTCTCGAAATATTCAAAGAGGCTGGATATTTTCCGAACACATATATCATTCGGTATTTCTTATGCCTTGTGTCACTGTGTTTGTGAATGTGCATTTTACTTTGTGTGTGTGTGTGTGTGTGTGTGTGTGTGTGGAGAGACAGAGAGACAGAAAAAGAAAGAAAGAGAAAGCGTGTTTATTTATTTGTTTTTAAATAAGATATAATCTTTAATCTTGTTTCGAGTTTGAAAACTTTCGATAAGAATTTCTTTAAAGTTCCCATCCTAGGACAAAAGGACAGACAGAATTTTTTTTACCCGATATATATATATATATATATATATATATATATATATATATATATATATATATATATATAGTAATAAATATAAAACTGTTTTTATCTATATATTTTTGTAGATAAATGTTGGAGAGATAGACAGAGAAATTCTTATGTTAGTTTGTTTTTTCCCCCACCCATGAGATTTGATCTTGGGCTAATATCGCTGCAGCCGCATCAAACCAAAGAATGATTATTCATTGGAAATTATATTTTTTTGTCATTTCAGTGCCAAAACACTTCCATTTTGGAAACAGGTGAATAAAAAAGTGAACCACATACGGTAAAGATTTATGCGTTGGTTGTCGAATGATACTTCTAAACTTATCATTTCGAATTCCCAAAGCCGTAGCCCCTTGGCCCGCACACATGCCTGTACGCGCTGATATACTTTTAGGAAATCTACATGAACCCCAAACTTATATACAGATATGTGGTCATTCACAATCAGATAGATAGATAGATAGATAGATAGATAGATAGATAATGACCTGGAGACCCTAGAAGAGTGAGAAATTCTCCTGTGTCAAATTGCACAATATATTATGTATGTGAATATATACAGTAGTTTTTGATTTTGTAGAATTGTATGTGTGTGGATGTTTTGTGTGTATTAATTGGATTATCACAGCATGAATGTATGTATGTACGTACATACGTATGTATATATGTATGTATGTATCTATCTATCTATCTATCTATCTATCTATCGGTCTGTCTGCCTGTCTCTGTATATATAATCTATAAACATAAATTAATACTTCATATAAACAAGCTTCACACACACACACACACACACACACACACACACACACACACACACACACATATATATATATATATATATATGTATATAGGTATATATACACACACATACTCATATATGTATGTATGTATGTATGTATGTATGTATGTACGTGTGTGTTTGTGTATGTGTCTGTCTCTACGTATGTGTTTGTGTGCGTGTTCGAATGCATGTATTTAATCATGTACATATATGTATGTGCGCGCACACACACACACACACACATATGTGTATGCATATATATATATATATATATATATAGAGAGAGAGAGAGAGGGAGAGAGAGAGAAGGAGGGAGAGATACATAAATACACTCCGATATATCATGTATCTTGACTAATCTTACTCATTTTCCTATTGTAGACTGATGGAATATTTATCATGAAAGATAATAACTTTTTCAAAATGCCTTAGCTTCATAAATATATTTTGCTGTATAGTTGCAGAAGAGACTATTTTGATATATGAAATTTTATTATAAAAAGTAATCACCGGCTTTTGTATTTGGCAGCTTTATTGCACACCTGTTACACTATACCTTCTTTAACTAAATATATAACACTTCCCTTATTTCATAGTTACCCTCTGCACTAAGTTCAAACATTAATCTTAATAAAAGCACAAATCCTTACAAGATCTACTCGCATACATCATCGACACATATAAAGACATAAACTTTGCTATACATTTGTGAATATACCGTCATCGGATTACTAGTTGTAGACATTTGAAACTGGTCTTAAGTTATCTGAAGTAGTAGATGAAGTATTTTTATTGTAAAGTTTTGAATATATTTTTCTTCAGTGTTGGTTTTATATAAAGCTGTAGTGCTTTTTTGAAGGAAATCTAGGAGACAAAGTAACGCTAGACAAAGTTTACATATATTTAATAAGTATAAATCTGCTTCACATAAAGCAAATAATGATTAGAATAAAGTGAAGGTATGTATAAAGCTTGAAACAAAAGTGTATAATTATCAATTAAATAGTCCTTTAACAAACTGGACAGTTCTTGGTGAGTTTCTTAGCGGGAATTTAAATCTTTGAAACAAGATTTCTGTACGATCTTTCAGACAAAAGTATATAATTATCTATTAAATTGTCCGTTTACAAACTGGACAGTTCTTGGTGAGTTTCTTAGCGGGATTTTTAAGCTTTGAAATAAGCTTTCTGTACGCTCTTTCAGACAAAAGTATATAATTATCTATTAAATTGTCCGTTTACAAACTGGACAGTTCTTGGTGAGTTTCTTAGCGGGAATTTAAAACTTTGGAACAATATTTCTGTACGCTCTTTCAGACAAAAGTATATAATTATTTATTAAACCGTCGGTTGACAAATTCGTTAGTTCCGGGTGGGTTTCTTCCGAGCATATAATTCTTGATTAATCAACAAATGTGAATCGTTAGAAATCCATCAGCGAAAGTATAAGTCGTGGTCAACTTTGGCAAACACGCAAGTGTTCATAGATTTTTCTAGCTGTTGACAAGGAAAAAAAAATTTAATACACATGGATCACCTAATCTCGGCCAGAAGACCGGACCTAATAATAATCAACAAAAAAAGAGAACTTGCAAAATTCTCGACTTTGCTGTCCCGGCTGACCTCAGAATAAAACTGAAAGAATGTGAAAAGATAGATAACTACCTCGACCTTGCTAGGGAAATGAAAAAAACTATTAAACATGCTGGTGACAATTATACCAGTTGTAATTGGTGCGTTTGAAACAGTAACTAAAGAATTACAAAAAGGAATGGAGGACTTGGAAGTTGGTGAACGGGTGGAGACCATCAAAATAACTATATCACTGAGAACGGACGGAATACTGAGATGAGTCCTGGAGACTTGAGGAGACTTGCTGACACTCAAACTATAGTGAAAGACTAACGCTGATGTGAAAAACTCTAATGAGTAAATAATAAGAAGAAGAATTAATTTTTTTTATTTATTGCGGACTTTTTGTCCACATCTTGGTAGTTTTTGTGTTGTTTCACTACGTTTCGGACAAATTTCACCTCTGGCCTTCTTCAGGTGATTTACTGCGACCTCGGATAGGAATGCTGAGTCTTGTAACCGTATCCCCAGTAATTTAAATCTTTGAAACAAGATTTCTGTACTGCCTTCCATAGTTGATGTCTATCGCACCACGTTTTTGACCAAGTAAACCTCTGGCCGGCTTGGGTAGGATTTGAAACAACTATCTTCTGACAATGCTCACCTGGAAGCGTAGAGACT
This sequence comes from Sepioteuthis lessoniana, assembly GCA_963585895.1. Taxonomy (NCBI): domain Eukaryota; kingdom Metazoa; phylum Mollusca; class Cephalopoda; order Myopsida; family Loliginidae; genus Sepioteuthis; species Sepioteuthis lessoniana. Next base: position 17,535 of record CAUZXS010004451.1, read on the forward strand.
CCACGCCTCTACCCGCTGTGCCATGGGCCCTGAAGGGCAATCAAGGATGGATTTTTTGGTCTTATAAATCCAATTATTTGTTCTCCTTATCTGGTCTTCCATAGTTTGGTCCGTACCGAATTTGTAATTGTCTTTAATTGGAATCATTTTGAGATGAGGCTTCTTAATCAGAGAATTATTATTTTTTACTTTATTGTGAACTTTTTGTACTCATCTTGGTAGTTTTTGTGTTGTTTCTTCATTCACTACGTTTCGGCCAAATTTCACCTCTGGCCTTCTTCAGATGATTTACCGCGACCTCGGATAGGAATGCTGAGTCTTGTAACGTAGTGAAAGAAGAAACAACACAAAAACTACCAAGATGAGTAGTAAAAAAAAAAATTAATTCTCAGATTAAGAAGCCTTATCTCAAAATGATACCAATTAAAGACAATAATAATAATAATAATAATAATAATAATAATGACATAAGAACCATTTATATTAAAGCCAAAATCGATAATATGCTACAGAATACTAAATGTAGATTATAGGATGATAGAGTCGAAACCATTAATCAAATAATAAGTGAATGAAGTAAACAAGCGCTGAAGATGAATAAGACTAAATATGACTGGGTGGGAAAGGTGATTCACGGGGAACCCTGCAAGAAATTGAAATTAGACCATACTATCAAATGTTGCATGCACAAACTAGAACCCATCATAAGAATGAGTTGCATAAAATTTCCTGGGATTTTAGAAAACGCATAGATCACCTGATACCCGGCCGGAAGACCAAACCTAGTGATAATCAACAACAACAATAACAAAAAGAACCTGCTGTCCCAGCCGACCAATCGGTGAAAATTAAATCAAGTGACAAAAGAGATAAGTAGTTGGATCTTGCTAGGAAAGTAAGAAAGCTGTGGGAAATGAAGGTGACCGAGATACTAATTGTAAATGGCGCATATGTAACGGTGCTCAAAGGTTTGGAAGGTGGGGTTGAAGAGTTGAAAAAAGAGGACGAATCGAAACCATCCCAGACTAAAGCCTTCTTGAAATCGGCCGGAATACTGAAAAGAATCCTGGAACCAAAGGGGACTTCCTGTTGATATTTTGATTAATTCCAGAAAACTCAACCGTACTAACCTTCTATGGTTAGATGACTTGCTATAAAAATCAGTATTTAAAATGTTGGCTTTGGATGGTCTCTACTCGTCCTTTTATTTCCAAGTCCTTCGGTCGCTGTACCAATCCTTTGCTGACTCTACTGAGAGCTTATATATTACAACTGGTATCACCGTCACTCACATGCACCCCATTTTTGTTCAGTTCCCTAGCAGGGTTCAGGTTTCTTATCGTTCTTTTCGTTTTTTTTTTTTTTGTTTTGTTTTGTTTTCAGTTTTATTCTGTGATTCTGCTGAGACAGCAAAGTTCACAATTCGGCAAGTTCTCTTTCTTTCTTTCTTTCTTTTTTATTTGGTTGTCTGGCCGAGATTAGGCGATCCGTTTGTATCTCAAAATTCCAGAGAAGTTTATACGTCTCATTCTGCAGGACGGATTCTGGTTTGTGCATATATCATTTGTTTTTTACGGTCAAATTTAAATTTCTTGCACAATTCTCAGTAAATCAGCCCCCACCCAGTCGTATGTTGTCTTGAAGTCTTTCTGTGCTAATTTTTTGCATTCGCCCATTATTATTATTATTATTATTATTATTATTATTATTATTCCTTACGAGTTTTTCACACAATCATTAGCCAGTTATCTTTAACTGCAACCTGAGTGATAGCCACCTTCCTCAGGTCTCCAGGACTTCTCTCAGTATTTGGACCGATCTCAACAATGCTGTAATCTTGATGGTTTCTATTGTTCCTTTGATTTCAAATCCTTTTATCTTTTCTTCCAAGCCTTTAAGGACAGTTCCAAGTGCTCCAATTACAATTGGTATCACGGTCATTTTCATGTTCCTCAGCTATTACTATTAATAACATTATTATTATCGTCATCATTATTATGAAAAGAGCATTTTAAAAATCTTTTTTATTTGAGCAGAAAGAGGCTAGAGTCCTCATGGTGCCGTGGCTAACAGGCTGGAATTCGATATCGTAGTAAGCGAGTTCGAACTCCAGTCTTGATATTGTGCTTATTTTCGGACTAATAGCCTTTGAAAAGTATGAACAACCTTATCCTCCCAGCTGTAGGTTAAATAGTATCACTGCTGTTATTCTACAAAAAATGCTTTTGGCATTTGATAACCAACGAAGACTGATACACTTTTTAAATAAAGAAACCAAACTGAAAGTTGAAAATACATATATATTAAAATTATAATCGATTATTTACAAATCTATCAAGTGTTGGCATTGAATAACCCAGAAGGAATCGGTATGCCGTTAGGCAAATAAACCACCTGAAAAGGAAAATAAATTATGCATCTTGTAGCATTATCTAATAAAATTATATATTTACATGCGTAGATATTTTATATCATGTGTTCAGAATTATTAATAAGTTAAATTAATTTAGCGCTTCTGTTATTACTTGAACTTTGAGAATCGTTTTACTCTTCATTTAGTTTGAATTTGTACAGTCAGATCATGTTCAAAGTATTTTAACTATAAAGTCATTTAAAATGAATTTCCTAAATATATATCAGTATATTCGGCAAGAAATTACTTTTTTTTACGAGAGAGGATTTCAAAGCAAATGTACCTTAAATTCATTTAACTATAATCATCAAAAATATAATCACCTTCATTTTCAGCGTCAGTAGTTCGACGGGGAAAGCAAATTATTGATGTGACACTTAAAGAAATTTGTGGCCTCTCCTCTCCTACCACACAAACACACACACACAACGAAAGAGCTTTTTTTTTTTCTTTTTTGCTTTTTGTTTCTGAAAGTCCGGCACGTAATGAAATACACTTATAATGAAAAAAGCGCGAATCAGAAGGCACAAAATCTGTGGAGTAAAGAATAATTTAAGGAATCGCCCATCCTAAATATGTAATCCTAGCTTGGTTTTGTTGAGCTAAAGTCGTAGAAACGACCAGCATTATTAGGTAGAGATCAAGGGTAAAGTGGAGCAATCCAGGGAATGGAGTAACGCCATCTCCTACACCTCTGTGTAGTAGCTATTGAAAAGGGAGCCTTTGGGTCACCCTCGGCTAAGGTCGCTAACTTACTACTTTCATTCAAATGAATTTAATTTACACTTGTTTTTATATCCTCTCTTGGAAAACGTAGTTATTTTCCCAACACACCAAATTATATATATATATATATATATATATATATATATATATATATATATATATATATATACACGATGTCCCCTAGCGTAGTGTCCAAAGTATTAGACAGTGGCACCCTAGAGAGCTAGTCCAGGCTATTACATTCATTTTAGAACAAAAAAGGCGTGAACCACCTTTTACACAAGCCATGAGTTGAATAGTACCACGACTGTTATTCTTCAAGGATGGCTTTGACATTAAATAGCCCATGAAGTTTGATATGACATTAAACAAAAAAAAAAAAAAACTATATATATATATATATATATATATATATATATATATATAGTTTGGTTTCTTTTATATATATATATATATATATATATATATATATATATATAGAGAGAGAGAGAGAGAGAGAGAGAGAGAGTTTGGTTTCTTTTGTTTAATGTCATATCAAACTGTCTGTGTGTTTCATACAACTAAAATACTATTGAAATATATATATATATATATATATATATATATATATATATATATATATATATATATATATATATATATTCACCGGTAACATTTCAATCCACAATGGCTGAGATTATAGAATAAGAATCCCCCTCTAATAATTGTCCTGGTTATGACACTAAACAATATGATGATGAGGCTCCACTAATGCTGGAACTTCAGGGAATGTGGAGTAGCCCTTCATTCTTATTTCCATGTGTACTCTGGTCCGGAATAGGAGCACCTGATAGGGTCTGATCTCTGGGTCAAATAGAACTTTTTCGTATTTAAACTGTGTACTTATGCTAAAATGAATTGCTTGAATTAGAACAGTACTTACATTTTTCTGTGTATACATAAAATCCGTGTACTTATCTTAAACTGAATCGTTTGAAACAGAACTGTTTTTACATTTAAATGTACGTGAACAAATGTCTGATACTTAATTGAATTGCTTGTGATATATAGCAACAATTGGAATTATTTAACTTTATTGACATGCTAAAATAAATTGTTTGAAATAGAAGTGCTTCATCATTCGACTGTGCGTAAGCAAATGATTTTCCCGGTTGGCTGGGGCTGTAGAATACACCAACTGCTTCTCTACAGAGAAGTAAGACGCCCCCCCCCCGCCAATGAGTGTCCTGCATATGACTCTAAACAAATTAATGGTGAAGTTCCAGTAATGTTGGAGCTTTGGGGAATGTGGAGTACCCCATCATTGCCATTGCTCCCAGGTTCAATCTGGCCCGGAGAGCTAGCACATAATAGGGTCCTATCTATGCTTCAAATAGAACAAACTGTGTATTTAGGCTAAACTGAATTGCTTGAAATAGAAATGATATGGCATTTAACTTTATACTTATGCTAAACTGAATCGTCTGAAAAGGGACTCTTTTATGATATTGAAACTGTACATATACTAAACTGAATTGTTTCAAATAGAACTGTTTATATGTGTAAAAATGGATTTGGAATTAATTAATCTACAATGGTCGACGTGTCATAAAACCAAAACAAACCAAAACTTGGGTTTAATATATGTAAAAACAGAATCCGGCATTAAATAACCTACAAAGGTTTAGATGCCAAAAAACAAAAAAACAAAAAAACAAACCAAACAAACCAAAGGAACACTCATCAAATTAGTAGTTTTCAGTAAAAAGTGCGAATAATTAATGATAGAGTCACAAGTTCTCATATCGGATAAGATTGAGCAAATTTGAAAATTCGCTCTGTAGATTC